>JABSTT010001894.1:0-59380 GCA_013339685.2 Hyalomma asiaticum
TGATGTTGAGTATTCCTATGCTGAGAAGCCAGCTGCCTACAAGATGCTACATAATAATAATAATAATAATAATAATAATAATAATAATAATAATTTTGAGTAACTTGAAAGTACATCAATGCCACTGAATCAAGCTATGCTTCGGACATGAATAATTTTTATACTGAGGGTCGTATTTCGTATGAATGCACCAGGGTCCTCAGCTAAGAGATTATTGGCTCATGCGAATCATAGGACAAAGAAAAAGTTACAGGTGGAGTACATTCTGTAGTTCTTGTCTTTTACTTGTGCTGTTAATATGTTAATTGCTGAGGAGATACCAGCTATCCAAAATAAACCACTGTGATTCTTGTATACATTTAGTTGGATAGATTAATAGCTATACGGCAGTGCTTCAGAGACAGTGCAATGACAGCTGCTATGCACTGTCTGGGTAGTATTAGGCCTTTATATCCTCGTTTCCCTCTAGTTGTTCTTCATTTACAGAGTGCATCATTTACATAAAATAAAATAAATGTAAAGCTGCTTGGCAGGTTCTTCATAACAATTACGCAATTACTCAAGGTAGCATCACCTTCACATGTGTTTTGTAGTGCATAGAAAAAAATTAGGCAAGGAGCTCTATAACTGTCGCTATTGTTTGGTGCCCAGGAAAGAGTGAAAGAAAAAATTTCACATTTGCAAGGTGGTAGATGACTAAACGTGACTTTATGCTCAGATATAATACCTGCTTACTACATATGTGTTTTGTATTTCTAAATGAAGACATACTGGTGGTGAAATTTGATACAGTCACATATGATGACATAAACAAGCTCTATTTACAATTCCTTCTATGAAGCACTACCTACCTGTCTAGCCTTATAAAATTAAGGTTCAGGAAACAGAGAAATGAAGCAGAGAGGCAACATGATCAGCAAAGTACATGCTTGGTTATAAGGGGTAATAAGAGATAAGGTATAGATAAGAAGAATGGAAGAAATCAAGGAAGGTAAAGTTAATGTGAATAAATAAAGAACACAAAGCTGACTCTTCACATTTGTTCCTAAAGCCCATTTGACTTCAGGAGACATATTTGGCTTTTGTGGCCTTGTTCATGGAAGACGGCTTAGGTTAAAGTTCCAAGCACTTTATTTTTTCTGAAACTGGCCTTAATCAAGGGCACCCGTGTTTGGCTTCTAGAGCACATCTTTGAATTTTGAGGATGGGCAGCTGCCAAAAAGGCACTTGTCTCTGTCTCGTCAAAGCCACAGTAGGTGCGTGCTAAATGTATCGCTGGCCTTTCTATGAAGGATAAATTAGCAATCATATGTGTTGCACAACCAACCACACATAACACATAAAGGTTGCGTCAGGATCGGTAGAGTCATGGTGGCAATTGTAGTGTAAATTAGGGTCAAAGAATATGATTATAAGCGGGTCTTGAGGAAACCCGGTGAATTACATCGTAGGAGTGTGGTGTGGAAAGTTAGTGACTGAACTTGCCCTTCGCAATCCCTTCTAAAAAGCAGTATAGGCCCTGAATCTTGATTAGCTGAGCACGCACAGCTCCATTAACACTGTTGTCCTGACTAAACTGTAAATGGATGGCAACTATTGAGACAAGGTGTTATGTCAGTTAAGGAGTGCTTGGTTGAAATATGGTGCTTTATTTCATATCAACAGCTGTTCATGCAATCTATGACATAGGCAAAACGTCAGTGTTGTAAGGCTGGCTGCAAGTCGAATATAATGGAAGAATGATTAAGCAGCTTTTGTAAATATGTACTTGAGTGCACCTTGGAGCACTGCAAGTTCTACAGCTGTTGACAGTGTAGCGCGAGACATTGTGCGTGTCGACTGTAACTGTAGAGATATGGCATGAGATGGCATAACCACTACTGTCTTCAAGTGAACCATATAAAATCTGCATGTGGTCATGTTGTTTAGAGAAAGAGAAGCAATCTCTTATTTTAAACTGAAGCTGCAGCCGGGAGGTTATGCTATGAAAAATTCTGAAATTTCTTTGAGCAGTGCTTGTACATTGTTCAAAAAATGCATTGTATGAGTGCATACATGCATATATTAAGGCACGTACTACATAGTGCCCCCAGGGGAGGACCCTGCCAATGAACAATTTTGGAAGTAGCTGTACGTGCGTGCGTTCGATGTGCACCGCTCACCAACAAACTCATTCGTGCGAATGCACGGGTGTGCGCACATGCTCGCGTGTCGATCACAATACACATCTGACAGTCATATGGTTGGCGCCTGCCACAGGGCGACAAAAAAGTAACATGCACTCGCGTTCAGCCTTCGGCGCTGTCGCTGTTTTGCTCGTGAGTCAGGGTGGACCGCTGACGGGCTGGCTGGTGCGCCCGTCGCCGATGCTAATAAATAAATTACTTCGGCGTCGAAGCGGTAATATGATCACTGCTAAGAAATAACAGCTGGAAAAAAAGATGAACTAAAAAAACAACGCTCCTCAGGACTGAGACACTGCTGCTTTGAAACACCACTGCGCCCTCCGAACCACTACGCCACTTCAGCCGTTTCGAAAACCCAAATTTATTTCTTTAGACGTTGAAGCACGATAAAACATAGCGCTAATACTCCACGCATACGCACGTGCGAATGGACATACCAGCGCGCACTCGCGCTGTCGCGCACACAGTACATAAGTAGGCACTGGCATGAGTGCCTGCATGATGGGCGCGATAGGGCAGGCGGCCGCCAACGCTCATAGTTTATTTCCAAAAAAAGAAAAGAAAAAATCTGTAATCGGTAAACTTCATTGTCGTGATTACCCGACGTGACATCAGTTGTGAGACGCTCAGTGCAATTGGCAGAAGGCAGAACTGCATGCACATCTTTTTCTGTATAAATGGAAATGCACATCGTTTCTTCTTGGAGCACACAGCTGTCTCACTCCAGCGAGGTTTATTTACGTCATTACGGTGTCAAGCGGGCACTCATATCTAGTAAATATACGTACGGTGCGGTGCACGTACGAACGGCACGACAAACCAACGTCGCGAACAGTCAGACTAAATGCTGTCGTTCGTCCCTCCAACAAGCGTCACCCGAAACGTGGCGTAAACATTTAGTCCTCGAGTTTGCACACGGCACGCACTTCCCCATAGTTTCTCCCTTGCGGAATAACTTTTAGTCAAAGTGGCCTATCGGTCCCCGTTAGTCCAGTTTTGAGTAAATCTGCCTTAGAGTGTAGAGCAGTGCCAAGTGCTGTGCAACCTGATGAAGCAACATATTGACATCGTGTTTTCGATACCATCGCACGCTGAAAGGAATCGCAATGCCATTTTGCACTTGCGACATAGCAATAGGCGACAACTTAGAGCACTGCCAAGTGATGTGCAACCTGATGAAGCAACATATTGACATCGTGTTTTCGATACCATCGCACGCTGAAAGGAATCGCAATGCCATTTTGCACTTGCGACATAGCAATAGGCGACAAGTTAGTGCACTGCCAAGTGCTGTGCAACCTGATGAAGCAACATATTGACATCGTGTTTTCGATACCATCGCACGCTGAAAGGAATCGCAATGCCATTTTGCACTTGCGACATAGCAATAGGCGACAACTTAGAGCACTGCCAAGTGATGTGCAACCTGATGAAGCAACATATTGACATCGTGTTTTCGATACCATCGCACGCTGAAAGGAATCGCAATGCCATTTTGCACTTGCGACATAGCAATAGGCGACAAGTTAGTGCACTGCCAAGTGCTGTGCAACCTGATGAAGCTACATATTGACATCGTGTTTTCGATACCATCGCACGCTGAAAGTAATCGCAATGCCATTTGCACTTGCGACATAGCAATAGGCGACAATTAGTAGCACTGCCAAGTGCTGTGCAACCTGATGAAGCTACATATTGACATCGTGTTTTCGATACCATCGCACGCTGAAAGGAATCGCAATGCCATTTTGCACTTGCGACATAGCAATAGGCGACAACTTAGAGCACTGCCAAGTGCTGTGCAACCTGATGAAGCAACATATTGACATCGTGTTTTCGATACCATCGCACGCTGAAAGGAATCGCAATGCCATTTTGCACTTGCGACATAGCAATAGGCGACAAGTTAGTGCACTGCCAAGTGCTGTGCAACCTGATGAAGCAACATATTGACATCGTGTTTTCGATACCATCGCACGCTGAAAGGAATCGCAATGCCATTTTGCACTTGCGACATAGCAATAGGCGACAAGTTAGTGCACTGCCAAGTGCTGTGCAACCTGATGAAGCAACATATTGACATCGTGTTTTCGATACCATCGCACGCTGAAAGGAATCGCAATGCCATTTTGCACTTGCGACATAGCAATAGGCGACAACTTAGATGCACTGCCAAGTGCTGTGCAACCTGATGAAGCAACATATTGACATCGTGTTTTCGATACCATCGCACGCTGAAAGGAATCGCAATGCCATTTTGCACTTGCGACATAGCAATAGGCGACAACTTAGAGCACTGCCAAGTGCTGTGCAACCTGATGAAGCAACATATTGACATCGTGTTTTCGATACCATCGCACGCTGAAAGGAATCGCAATGCCATTTTGCACTTGCGACATAGCAATAGGCGACAACTTAGAGCACTGCCAAGTGCTGTGCAACCTGATGAAGCAACATATTGACATCGTGTTTTCGATACCATCGCACGCTGAAAGGAATCGCAATGCCATTTTGCACTTGCGACATAGCAATAGGCGACAAGTTAGTGCACTGCCAAGTGCTGTGCAACCTGATGAAGCTACATATTGACATCGTGTTTTCGATACCGTCGCACGCTGAAAGGAATTGCAATGCCATTTTGCACTTGCGACATAGCAATAGCTGCGCCCTGAAGTTCATGATGCATCAGTCCGACAATGCATGTGGTGGTTGTGGTGAGCTATATATGTGGTTTAGCTTGTGGTTGCAGTCTCTGTGTATTGCTGAAAGGAAGACGTAGTAATGGGCTTTTAATGCATAAGTGTAAGGACGCAAGGATAAAATCAACTATATTAAAACCTAATGTAGATAGGAGGGCGCTTCCGACAAGAACATCCCGTGAGCATAACATGTGATGTCAAGTTCTGTGTAGGTATGCTCATTCGACTGGTCTTGCGGTGAACACTTGTTGGCACACTGTGGCTGTTGAGCAGTGTTGTCCTGGTTAATAAAGACACGTTTGTTGACGATCTTTGTGTGTTGACTTTTGTTTGCCTTATCGCAAGGTGAATGAACCCTGCTTAGCAACCTTTGTGCGTCACCATTTAAGGATCGATTACTTTCTTGACTGTGCTCATGGGGTAAGCCTTGGGAAATTTGTGTCTACAACGTATCGATTGATTCTGTTAAAGTTTGCATGCTTTATGGTTAGCAAAAATGCATTCAATCCTGCACCAAAAGTGCTTGGTACTGTGCCATACAGCCTTTTTGCTTGCACCATGAGCTGCACCGAAGGGTACGTGAAATGGGTGTTCCACCACTGCCATGCATTAAATACTAAATTTACAAATGCACTGAACAAGGTAGTGTGCCATACTAGCCACCCTGAGCAACACCAAATTTGTTGCGCCTCACATCCTTTGAGAACGTGTGAAATCTGAAGCACTCTAGCTTCAGGCTGCTGTAAAATCCCGCATGCAGCAAATGAATGCTAGCACTCAACCAAATGGTTTCATTAAAGCTTGTGAACACACCTTGCCAGTACACCAGGTACGCAGCTGGACGTACAGAGTATCGTTTACAAGTACCGGAATGTACTGCACCAGCCGTGCCATAGTGAAACTTGTGGCGAGATATGTGTATTGCTTTCTTAGTATTGTCGCACTGGAGTGATACCCGATTTCAAACAATCCAAGAAATGCAAATCATATGCAGAAGTGCGTTTGTTGTTTTGTAGGGTTTAACGGACGTTACCAGCTCTGATTATGAGAGACTCCGTAATGGAGGGCTCCGGAAATATCGACCACCTGGGGTTCTTTAACATGCACTATGCAGGAGTACGAGGGCATGAACACTTATGCTTTTTTGTATGCAAGTTTTGTGCGTATGTGCCTTCACATGCTTTGTTTTTTTTACAGACATTGTTAGGAGAATTTCGTTGTCTGAAAAAATGGACATCACAATCGGCCACCAACTGTTTTAACAATTGTACAGCCACTAAACCAAACAGTGTCTTACCTTGGCCAGTGCTAGTTAACAAGAAATGTGTAAATATGCAGTAGTATTTTCTCATATAACAACATTCAAGTGTATTTCTCATTTGATATTCTCATCTAGTTGCTGTAACATCTACATTGTGGTTGCGTACTGTGCAGTGAATTGGAATGAACACACATGATTTGAATAAATTCTAAGGAGCACCTGTTCAATTGTACAATCTTTTTCTGGTAAACTTTTATACTTTTCTCTTGAGGTGGCTAACATTGTTAGCTGAACAATTAAAAGGCAAGAGTTGACTGCCCCATGCTGACATAGTTGGATAGTTTTCTTCAAAGAGTGTCTGGATTCCATCTTTCGAACCTCGTATAGCAATTTTTGGTTTGAAGTGAATATTCTAGCTCGTAACATATTTAGTCAATGCACAGCTTGACTAGCCACTGTACAGTAGACTAAGGCTATATAAAACTGTATATGGCAATGTATGGGGATCACCAAGAAAATATGAAGTGTTTGGGTATAAAAAAATTAACTTTTATTGGAAAAAAAATTCTTTTGCACGTACAAAGCTTTCTGCACTTCCCTAGGTGATAATCTCTATTTGAACCCTTGTATCTGGTCCCAAGTCTCGGTGTTCTTTCACTGCGCTGCTCTGCTGCCAGTTAATAAGGTAGGTGATCAGTCCGTTTCCTAACTGGCCAAGAAACTCAGCTTGGGAGAGAGGTGACATTGGCTAAAGGCAAGGTCCAGACTATAGCACGGTAAGAAATTTGTCATCCAGATTGATCCATTATGAAGCACAATTCAACAAAAAAAGTTCTATGCCATCTTGGATGGCCAACCGTAGCTTTTTGAAACTCGCAAAAATTTGCATTGATCTTTGTCCATTTTGGCATGAAATTACGGAAGGATAATGTTTACAGTCTTCATGAAGTGGGTTGATATGATATTTCGTGTTGTATGTGTTTGAGTGAAGCTATATCCGACTTGATGAGCTGGCAACAAAGAGAGTTCAACATTGGAATTCTGAAGCTCGTGACCAGACACAAGACATGCCCGAATGTACAGAAGTAAAGGAAGCTATGTGTATGCAACAGGTATTTTTCTGATAAATATTGCAATTTTCATTCGTGGTTGCCCTCACAGAATTGCTTTAGCATTTAACAGCTAAGTTAAATTTTACAGCGTAGGCTGTTATGAGATCACAACAAGGGGTGTTTTTGGCGCCGTAGTTGTCCGCCACCGCCGGTGTCCGTAACCGCTATCGCGTGAATTTTAGAACTAACTAGGACTGAGAAGGATTCAAATCCACGTCCTCTGCGTGGATTCGAACCCACACCCTCTGCGTGTCAATAGAGCATTCTACCACTGAGCTACGCCTGTTTTTTACAGCGAAAGCTTTGTATGGCTAGGAGAAACAAAAAACTGCTCGGCATCTGTGTCACGAGCGGTATCCATTGGCTGTGCTATCAGTTACGTCGTTCTGAGCGTCGCATAGAGTTAATATACATACTGACTCCAGAGGCAAAGCTGGGCCGCGGAGGGGGGGGTCCCGCATGAGCGCCGCCCTGTTGCAATTTTGTGTCAATGTGGCCAGCTCAGTTATTGTTGAAAAGGCTGAAAACACGATGTCACCTGAAGTTGCGTCATTAAAAACAAACACATGATGGCTTTATGAAGGTGAAGTGTGAATATTAATCTTAAACTGCTCATAAGGTACATAGTTTGTGTAATTCACTATATATATATATGCACTCAATGAATAAAGCATAACGCGAGTTTCGGTTTCGTCCTTTGCGTGGTGTTATCTGTGCTGTCAAGTGGAGCTTAGTTTCGTTTCGTGCAGTTTGGGTTATGCATGCGACTGCGCGATAGCATCAGCTGACGCGATGGCACCTTCGTGCCTTTTGTGCAAGACGAAAGCTCCAAAGGGTTCTGGCATTACTCTTCACATGTAAGTAAACAAGTGTGTCGTCTGTTTCAGAACAGCACGCGGGTACAGTTATCGATCGTAACGCATCGCTGAAGCATCACACGTAGTGGAGCAATTGTTTGCGATTCCCTTTGTCTGCGAAGCTATAAAGAAAGGAGGCAATGAACATGCTTAGCGGTGTTTTTATTTGCAGGTTCCCCCTCAGTAAAAGGGATTTGCTGGTCAAGTGGATCGGCGCAGCTGGAATCACACTGTCGGATCTGAAGCCAAAAGATAAAATCTGTTCGTTGCATTTTGAACCATCGTGCTTTTATAAAGGCCACAGCAGAAGGACACTAAAGCCCGATGCTGTGCCCAGTGTTTCTGTACCAGGAAGCAATCAACAGGTGATTATCAAGTAGACAAAAACGAGTGCATGAGCAAACAATTTTACAGCAGTGCAGTGTATTTTTATTATTAGCTATGCAGTATTTTCTACACTTCCTTGCATGCCATTCCATGTGGCGTATGTCTTCTCGTCACAAAGGTGAGTAGTGAGGGAGTGAATCCATTTTGACGATCAGCTCCAAGCTCATGCCACTGTTCACTTGCACTTGATGCTGAGTCTTTTGCATGAGTCCACAAACTGCAAAGATGCACAACAGAGCCCTGAAGTAATGTTTAAAATTGAAGTTTTAAAAAACCACATGCACATATGCAATACTGGCCCAGTCTCATGTACTGCTAATGAGCTGGGACACAAATTTTTGTTGGGTAGCCTTGCATGTAAATTAGATCATTTCTACAGCTCCAGATCCTTTTCCTTGAATTAGTGTCTACGTGGGTATGAGAAACAAACTTATTTTCTCACGTGCTTATTTTATCAATGTAAAAGCATGACAACCAACCACCTTAATGTAACATATGTTGTATGCATACTAATGTTATTAATTTCCACACTAATCAGTGTATTAATTGAACAATGGGGTTCATTTTATGGCTCATTCTAATTGATTTGCAAGCTGCTTTCATTAATCTTGCGTTAATGTTTGAAAATGTTCAGTGAAATGTATTCCCCAGTTGACATGCTGTATGCTTTAAACGGGCCCTTTAACATTTCTTGAACACAACCTATGTTGCGAACCATATGGCATGACCTTTTTCGTTGCTCTTTAAGAGATATGCATGTTTTCTTCATTTGTTAAAATCAGAATGAACGAATAAAGCATAATAAGTGACCTTTCCACGATGATAAAAATACCAGCCAGTGCCACTACTGCCTCAAGCAACATAGTCAGTGCTGCCCCCCCCCCCCCCCTGTGACATTTGTTGAAATAGCGGGCACTTCCCAGCTGTTTTTAAAGAACTCTGAATTCTTTAGTGCGTACAGTTCAATAGTATGTGGCTCACAGGCGTTTCGTGGCATTGTTCAAAAGGTGTTGCAGGGCCCCTTTGAAATAGCTTGCTGGACGACAACTCGTCTGGTCGGGAGGCAGGATGAAGTAAAGGAAAAAACAAGATGCCAACCAAAGGGCTTGAAATGTTTTAAAAAGACATTTTGGCATCAGCACGGATGCCTTGTTCACATAAAAGTAGCTCGCCTGAGTGAATTTGTCTGTTTTAGCACGTGGGCGAGGCACCTGGCGTACGCTGGTGGAAGATTGCTATCATTACTATTCAGTGTTTTCTGAGTGGTCTGTACAAGAAGCGATTCCAGATGTTGATGGGAGGGCAGTTTCCTTTCCTCGCGATGTCACTTGCTTTGTCCGAGTCAATTTCGTGATTACACATGGCCCCGTGTTCCGCAAGCGTTGGACATAACATTCCTCTTTGGAACGTCATTCTTGTGGTCCTTGAGCAGTCTCTCAAGATTCCCACACTCGCCAATATAGCCTTCGTGATCTGTTAATGTGATTTCTAGACTAACTGGAATGTAAGCATGTGTTGATTTGGCTTAAAATATTACTGCTAGCCGAGTACCAATTTCATGACCTTGCACACAAATTGTCGCAACGTTCAAGTTTCACCTAAAAACCAGCACCGCAAACAGGCACATCATGCGTTTATGTATCTAGCAAATCTGACTGCGTTAGAGGTTTTCAAAGCGTGAAGAAAGTGCTTGCGGTTTTGTGCTACCTGCATTCTGTGATAAAATGGTGGCCATCAGTTCCACCTTTAGCACGGAATCTCCACTCCAGCAATTTCTTTAAAACCTGCTTGGTCAAAGCTGATAATCGCAACTACATGGAATTATATAAGTGCCCTAGCATCATGGCACTGCTGCTGAATCAATTCAGAAAAAAAAAGAAAAGAAAAAAGACAGGAATTCAGTGATGCTGTGTGCACACTGGGGTCAATCTAACGAACTGATGAAGTCTAACAGCATATCAGATACCTTGCAAAACAACAAAAGAAAAATTCAATTTAAAACTATAGCACTTGCTGCATAAATGTGGAAGGCCTTGCACCAACAGCAACAGCTACCACTGCGTTTAAGAAATTGAAAGCGTCCACGTAGCAAGGATATTCCTTACTTGTGGCTGCCGGTTCAAATTGCTCCAAGAAGTGGTAGAGTACTATGTGTAACCGTACCAAGGATCTCACAGCAGCACCTGCATGTAAAAAAACAAAAGCAGTGAAAGGGCTGGTGCATTCCGGATATTAAAAGAACTCCATTTACTCCACCATATTAATGGCCTTTTCTTTTTGCTTAGACAGTACTTACTCCTAGCCAGAGCAGCTCGCTCGCACAGACTGCACAAGCCAAGATGCAGCAGAGGCACATGCAGGTAATAGGCAATAGTACAGTGTTGTCATTCAACCACTTCTTTCTTTTTCTTACATTCAGGCGACCAGCACACCGCGAACAGCCACTCCAATTGCAGGTGTATCACCCATGTCGTCAAGGAAGCGTTTGAGGGTAAGCCTTAAGGAATGAAAATGCCCATTTCTCCATGTAAACAATACTCTTTCTCTTAGATGACTCCTACAAGTTCTGATGGCGGCTCCCCTGCGCCAACCCCACCAAGAAGGACGCCACGGGGACGCATGCAGGTAAGAGGCAAGAAGTAATGGCTCTGATGCTGACAGTGTTCATGCGTAGTAGTAGCTGTAGTGGAAGTAATATCAAGATGTGTTCCATCCAGGTTGTTGCACTAATACCTACACTGGTGAAACATTGTTACAGGCAGCAGTGCCTCCTCGGCGCACCAGTGGAAGCGACCATTCTTACTCCACACTGCAGTCTCCCACAACGAAGCTTCTAGATACAAGCAAAACATTGTCTAAGGCAAGACAGAAACTAAAACGAACGAGACGAAAACTTAAACAGAAGAGAGAGAAAGTAGTAACGCTTAAAGAGCTCATTAGCGACATGAAAGAAAAACAGCTCTCACCTGAAGGGGAGCTGGTATTAGAATCATTTGGTGAGCTACCGAAAGAACTGATAAAGAATTGGAGCACCGATGCCACCCAAGCACGATGTCGAAGGCGCTATGGTGAAAAGCTTCGCAAGTTTGCTACTACCCTATATTACCATTCACAAACTGCTTACAACTATGTTGCTAGCATTTTCTCTTTGCCAAGCAAACAAATGATTCGCACGTGGCTCAGAGTGATCGAGGCATGGCCAGGGTTCACTCAAGAAGTCCTCGAACATTTGAAAACATCTTTCAAAGAAAAAAAGGGCAAAAGAAAAGCTCTGCTGCATAATAGTAGATGGCATGAGCATACGGAAGAAATGTGACGTGGACACTGCAACTGGTCAGTTGATAGGGTACGTTGACTTGGACAACAGCCAGACACCAAGTGAGTCTGACGACACGAGCCTAGCTGGAGATGCCCTTATTTTAATGGCAGTAGGCATTGCTTCGCCATGGAAAATGCCATTTGCCTACTTTCTCAATAATGGACTCAGCGGAGAAATGCTCAAAAACATCATCAATGAGGCCATTGTCCAACTCACCGATTGTTCTTTAAATGTTGTTGCCATTGTGTGTGATGCCCTTGCTGCAAACGTTGCTATGGCAAAATTGCTGGGGTGCCGTGTGCATGAGACCAGTAGCAGCTCCTTCAAGACATCGTTCCCCCATCCTGCAGAGCCAACAAAAGAAGTATATGTTGTGTTTGATGCAGCACATGGCCTTAAGCTGCTCAGAAATCTTCTTGGAGACAAGAAAGTTCTGCAAAGCAACAGATACGGAGTAAGCATAATGCAAATGTTAAACTATTGCAAAGTCTGAGATATGAATTTTTATGTTACAGAAAATTGAATGGGCCTACATTGAGAAGCTGCAGGACCTTCAAGAAGCTGAAGGCCTTCGAGCAGCCAACAAACTCGGAAGGGCCCACATTGAGTACTACACACAGATAATGAAAGTCCGATTGGCTGCTCAAACATTCAGTTGGTCAGTCAGCAAAAGCCTGGAGCTGGCACGGCAGCTAAACTTGGAGCAGTTCAGGGGGAGTGAGGGAACGTCAGAGTTTGTTACTGATGTCGATCGGTAAGTCATAACGCCAATCTGCTCTACACTCAACTAACAATCTGCATTTTCCAGATCATTTGACATGCTAAACTCCCAGAGGCCAAGAGCAAGGGATTCAAAAGTCCACTTCGAGCCGCAGCCATTCACCACCAGAAAAAGACTATGCTAGATCTTTCCAACAACCTGATGTCCTTGCGTCTACCATCTGGAGATCTAGCATGCATTTCAGGGAGACGTATGTCTGTAATCAGCTTGGCCTTTACCTTAAAAAGTGTGGGTGAACTTGCAGAGGCTTTTCAACTTCGCACTGTGTAGGTAAGGCTGCAACCTACACTTCTCCATAAAATTCATGTTAGTACACAATCAGACATCTGTTATAATATGGAACGCTAAATTTACACTGTAGGTGCAAAAAAATAAAGCACAGTTAATTATATTTGGCTGCTCAATTCGCTGCACTTGGTGATGCTGCAGTTGAAACATTATGACTGATACAGTACACCAGGTACAACAGTTTGGCAGGGCTGGGTGACTGAACAATTAATACTTTATAATGACAAATTCGTAGCTACAATCCATTAGTTGAGCTCACACAACCAAAATCATGCCAGAGCCAACATTCACTCTGTTACTTCTCTTGCACAAAGGCAAGAAATGAAATGAGCTCTGACTGCACCCGCACATTAATGTTGCACTTGTAGACAAGGTCTGTTAAAATTCATAGTTCTATTTTTGTTTCTGCCCCCCAGCACACATGAAGGTAGACCACTTTCTCATAGCCAGCAAAAGCATAAGATGGTGATGTCTGTCCTGGCAGTTTCAGTGCCATGCAAAAGTGTTATCTCCACAGCTGGCATGCTGTTAATATGCAAGGAAACAGGCAGGGTGTTAAGCTCTGCAGCTGGACTTGTAACAGCATTTGCATTTGGCCTGCATGAATCTCTATGAAAACATAATTAACAAATGTTGTTTTGTGGGGTTTAACGTCCCAAAACCAGTTCCGATTATGAGAGACACCGTAGTGGAGGGCTCCGGAAATTGCGACCACCTGGGGTTCCTTAATGTGCACTGACATCGCACAGCACACGGGCCTCAACATTTCGCCTCCATTGAAATGCAGCTGCCTGTCATGAGTAAGGGGCCCCACAAACACAGGCTAGCAGACGAAACGGAGAGATCAGCGAAGTGGCGCGGGAAGGCACGCGCCGTGGACACGTCGATGTCCACAATTGGGTGACAGCGGGCTTGTGGCACGCGGCCCGAGGAGAGATCGGTCATGGAGAAGGCTGAGCTGGCATTCTCTGCGCGGCACCGGTCGACGAAGGGTGTTGGCCAGCTACGGTCTGGTGACGAGGAGACGAGGGCGTCGGGCTCCGGGGTGCCGTCGATCTGGCTGATGATCGAGCACGGACTTCGGAGTGGCAGCGGCCGAACTGCAGCAGTTCCTGGCGTACCCGCAGCGCTCCACCTTCGCCGGCAGAACGGGACGACCGGCAGAAGAATCGCTGCAGAGGGCCGGTCTTGGTTGGAGACCGGGCATTACATATGAGGAGGCCTAGGCTGGGCTAGGCCTAAGCGGTGACCCGCCACGTCACAAGTGAAGCAAGGCGGCGGACGAGGACGGACCTTGCGTGAGCGGCGGCCACCACCAGCGGAACCTTCGACGACAGCTACGGGACACGACCCACCGAGAGATCACCGACTTCGAACCGCACCGCAAAGAACTCAATGTAAGAGTGTCTTACTTCAGTTTGAGCAACGGCCGCGGACACAGTGTTGAGAGACTCCCGTTGGAACTGCGCCCAACGCGGAAGGCTATTTAGGTTGTTAACTTTGTTTTTCTCTAGTTCTCTTTTGGTGTGCGGTTTGATGTTTGTTTGTCCTTTGCATGTCTTGGGGTTCGTTTTATAAAGTAACGTCTCTTTTGTTTTTGTTAGCTCTTAACGCCTCTCGCCTCTCACTCTCTCAATCCATCGGAGCAAGCGCTCCCGAGATCCACGCTCGCACTCGTGACACTGCCGCAGCCAGGATTCGATCCCGCGACCCTCGCGTCAGCAGCCGAGTACCATAGCCAGTAGACCACCGTGGTAATTAACAAATGTAATTAATCAATTAATGATAGCAAATTAACAGGATAAAACTTGTGGCCAGCAATTAGTAACCATATATGTTATGCACTTCTTGTATTTCACCTTTATTTTATATACTTGCCCTCCGTGACAGGTAGTCATACAGTTTAGGCACTGGCATCGACTGTGTGATGCAACAGCATAAGTAAAAATCTTGACGGAATAGAATAGTTACAATGTATACACCATGACATATGCTGCAACATTAGTTGGAATGGCAGAATTCTTTTTGTAAAGTATAGGTCACCTGTGTGAATTGTACCCATGAAAATGAGGTTATTTTCAATGCATCATAAAATTTTCGTATTCCCTTTGTTGCAGCTACATTTGCACGTACCGCCTCAGCCAAGATCACCTGGAAATGTTCTTCAGTTGTGTTCGCCATCGAGGAGGTTGGAACAACAATCCTTCTGCAATGCAGTTTCGGTATGCTTATCGGAGCCTCCTTGTTCACGCTTATGTAGCACCAGTGAAAAGTGGAAATGTCACACCAGACCTTGAGGGCATCATGACAGTGCCACATCAGAGGATGCATCAGAATCAAAACGAGGAAAGTGATCAGTGTACTTCACCAGAGGCATCCATCATTCTTGAGGTCGCTGACCATGACTGTGGGAACCTCAGCTATGGCCTCACAAATTTCAGCAGTGAGGTTGTACAGTACATTGGAGGCTTCATCGTTAGAGCAGTGGCGAAGCGTGTAACATGCCCTACTTGTACTGATATACTTGTCACGGATAGCACCACGAGTGTACTAATTTTCATTAGAAATAATGGGGGACTCATCATGCCATCTGCTCTGGTGCACCATGTTCTTCACACTGCTGAGCATATCTTTCGGAATAATTTGGCCAACGTTAGAAAAATGACAATACAGCGGCTGGTCCTACTATGTTTCCGCCAGTTTTGTGAGAGGCATGAGAGGATCTTATCAAGCCTGGAACACTATAGAGACAACCCTGAGCATGTAATAGGATTGATTAAGCTCATGCCAAGGACGCACTGCACACTTCGCCTCAGAGAACAGGCCAAAAGGGTGACAGAACACTCAAGGGGCGCTTATGTGCGAGCACTCCTCACCAAGCAAATATTGTTCCTGCACCAGTAGATGCTAGGCTCAGAAACCACTGATGGTAACCTCACGAACTATGCCTCACTTGATTCCTAACAGGTAATGTTGTGGAAGCTGTGCAAGTAATGCGGTCATACAAGTCCCACTCCCACGTGTTTCAAAGTGCAGTAGCTCTGGATCTATGATATCATCTGAGGAATAATCTACTTTACATGTTGTAAATGCAACTTCCAGATGCTATTTCATGCCAAATCATGCATTATTTCTGCATCTTTGCAGTTGCAGTTTGTGGCATGTTACGTTTTGGCTGTGAGTGCGGCTAATTCTCTGTGGCTGATGTGGCAGTCTGCTAATTTGGTGGTACTCGGGCACAGATGTTTTATAGCTTTTACGTACTGAATAGACGTTTTCCATGCTGTGATGTTAGGAGACCCAATTTTACATCAAAGGGCATGGTATGTTTATAATACTTTTTTGTGTGCGTAATTCTAGGCCTTGGATTCAAACAACGACAGAAGCATTTCAATGAGCTTCGTAGTCTTTCGCGCCATGTATACAAACTATGCTCCAAGTGAGTAGACAATTTAAGCAGCACACAAGGTGTTGTCATGTACAAATGTGGCACATAGCATACTGTAGTGCACTCCATTTCAGCTCATCTATACTGTGTATGCAGAGGGCTTGCATCTGTGCAATGCAATTTAAGTATACTATCAGATTTAACGAGAAAGAAGACTTTAAATTGATAGTGTCGGCAAACAAATGACAAACCAAGCGATAATGTCTAAGCTGTTAAAATTATAATTCCCCTTCTAGGCTCCTTAAAACGCTCGCTTAGATGGGCGTCTGTAGACACTAAACGCCTAGCATACATGTCACTCGTTCGCCCAATATTGGAGTATGGAATAGTATGTTGGTTTCCCTTCCGGTAAACAGTACATAGCAATACTGTACAGAGGAAAGCACTTAGATTTATCTTTGATAAGTATCGCCATCATGACTCCGACAGAACTATTAAAGCAGGCTAAACTCTCCACAATAGAAAATCGAGCCAGACTTCTTTGTCTTAAGTTTCTTTTTCTTCTTCTCAATGGCAGCATGAAGATTAATGCGAGTAATTATTTACTACACTCGGACACAACCAGTTCCCGAACTAAACACACCAAGCACCTAGCTGAATACAGATTTCACAACATGTGTGATCTCGTTCGGAATAAAATTGATATACAGAACAGGGACACACGCCCATTCAATCTGCATAGCTTTTAGTCTTGGAGATTGATAGGTGAAACACCCTGTATAATTCAAATTGCTTTTTCATTGTTATACCTCTTACCTAGTATATTTATCTTGGTCATATGTTGAGCAATTTCACATCGTTATTATCATGCCTAGTGTTGCCGTAGTATCATTTGTGCACATTGCTCTACAATGTAAAATACCATATCATAATACAAGCTATTCTGCATTTGTGCTGTACTAAATGCCTGGCTGACAGGAAAGCGCCACATGTTAGTTTGGCTAACAGATTGCTGTCTTGCATATGCTGATAACAAACTTCAATTTTAACAACAACAACAACAAAAAAGAATGTATCTGTACGGATCTGTATGTTGATTGATTAGTGTACATATACATGTCATGCTATGCATCCCTACGGAGCACATTTTGAAACTTCCCTGCGTGTTTTTCACCTTTAATTATGCATGTGTTGCGTGACCCTCAGTGTTGCAGTTCATGTTGTTAGAGCTGCTTTGTGTGAGTGTGTATGTGTGTTTGGCACACCAGATTAATCTCATGACATAAATCCACAGGTCTGTGGTTCTCCGAGGATTACAAGGTGAGGTGCTGTACAGTTATCATTGTGTTACAATAAAAAGATACATGAACAACTTAATCGTGCAATTGTGTTCATTAAAGAATGTTGACAGTTGTCCTTTTTTTCATTTACAGGGCCACAACTTTAACTAGTAAATCTGTCGTGAGAAGGAATTATATGTACAAATTTGGGAAAAAAGTAAAGGTGGGAGGGGGGGGAGGGGGTGTGAGTGACGATCAATATTAGACCAGGCAGTACGAAGAGTTATATCTAAAACGTCCTCTACACCCACTGTTTGTCCTCTTCATTATTCCCCTCCCCCTGACGCTGGCCGTGCTCACTATCGGGCTGCAGAAATAAGCGTCATTTCTAAAATCGACCACCACCACCACCACACCCACTGGTGCCACAGGCAAAACCGAGGGATCGCTATCGCCGAGCTGTACACTACGAGAAAACCACAACGCAAGCTGTATATGTCATTTTTTGCATTCGTGATTACACCGGATGCCTTTCATTTCCTTCTGCTTCGTAGTGCTTCCTTTGCCGAGGCAAAAGAAACGGTTAGTAAAGTAAGCTTATCGACCCACTGGGCTTCACTACACACCGCGCCCACGGCTTCGAACCCCTAATAACCTCGTCCAGTGACACTTGCGACAACAAAGAGGGAAGCCCTAAGAGCTAAACTTTTTTTCACTAGCACATGAACACTGAGAACAACTTACCACCGCAAATTTTAGCCAGATCGTCGTTCGCTTCCAAAACTGCCAGCTGCGTAGCAAAGACGGCCCACACACAGCTCCACACGGCTGCACAGTGCACGTTGCCAGATTAATACTGGCTACCGCCTCCAAGAACAGCAAGCATTTCAGCAGCTGGCAACCACAACGTTGCAAGATGGCGTCAACCATGGGGGACCCGCCCTCCCGTACACGGGCCCTATGGGGAGCTTTGCCTCTAGAGTCAGTATATTAACTCTATGGAGCATCGTACCCAAGCTCGCGCGCCATTGGCTGGGCCGTGAGTGACGTCGTCCATCCCGTCACAGCCGTGGCGCCGAGCACGCGCGCATCAGTTTCGACTGAGAGCTTCCACGTGGGTAAGCCACGGATCCTACGAACTCCCGAACAGCGGACAACTTTAGAAGAGCGCCGACGGTGGAAACGTGAGAGAGCTCGCATTCGCCGGGCCGATGCTACAGTCCGGGCACAAGAACAGGCCCGCGAGGCCGAGTGCCGGCAGCAACTGCGTACCGACGATCCAGCAGCCTTCCAAGCCGCACTAAATCGCGAACGGGAATGCAAGCACCGGTGGCGGGTGGATCCTGCAAACCACACTGCTGAGTTAGCTTGCGATGTTAAACGCTTGCAACAACGGCGCGCCGAAAAAGCGGCGTTGCGGGCAGAACAGCGTCGACGTGATATGATCGCGGGAGCACATTCGCCGGGGCGAACGCCCGCTTTTGGCGAGAGTTTCTCCGGCGGCACTTTGGCTTCGGCTGCGACGTCTGTGACCGCCTGTGGTTCGACCAAAACCTGACAGTGGTTTGACCACAACCTGAGCAGTGCAGTACTTGCAGCACCGACGGGGGGGGGCTTCGACGGGGGGGTGGGGGTTGCGCACCGACGGGGGGGGGGGTTCGGGGGTTGTAACCTCCCCCCCCAGAGGCCGGCCTAACCCCCTCCCGCTCCGTAACTGCTCCTATATCCTAGAAGAATGTGGTGCTATTGTCTCTGCAAAACGCCGACAAAATAATAAAAATAATAATCATCATTGATGTTACTATTATTTGGCATTTTATTTACTTTTTTTTCACACGCAACAACTGTGTAATCGCATGCCCGGCCCTTCGTGAAAAATTTAACCCCCCACCGGCAGAGATCCTGGGTGCGCTACTGTTGCAGCACGTATATGAGACGTGAAACTAAAAACACATTGCAAACTTCAGCGCGACTAAACATTAAAAAATTGTGCCCTTGCCATGAGTTTGCTTAACTTTGTAGCTTCTTAACTACTCCCGACCAGTGATTGTTGCTGTTCCTGTACTGTGAGAGAGGGACACCTAAATAGCGTATGTCCTTTTTCCACTCAGTTCCTGCATAGTGTGACGGCATTGTGGCCCATAGTCCACACTAAAAGCCTGAGCATTTTTTCAAAGTTCACGCTTGCTCTAGAAGCCGCACAAAAATTTTCCGTAATTGCAAGAGCAGTTCTTACACTCATTGTGTCACCACAGAAAAAGGCCGCGTCATCTGCATTTGCAAGAACCCGAATCTCATTTTCAAGGGTTTAAATTTCCGTCACTGAGCTACGCCTGTGCTTGAAAAACCATTGCTAAAAGACCTCAACAGGTACGTCTGCCGAGGAATTACACTAACATATGTAATGTTACTGGCAGAATAATACGCCACATCAAGTCGCGGAAAGTGGAATGCATAACGAGTTCGAGGAATCATTTGAAAGAGCACAGGGCTACATGCTTTGTAGCTCTGAACCCATTACAGAGGCATCATCAACATCATCATTATGAAGCAATCAACTTTTCTGTCATCATTATGAACTGTTGCCCTTTATCGTGTCGTGTAGTGCCATGCGTCGAGTGACAGGCGACGTGTGCGGTCCCAACAGCAATCTGACTTCGCTCTTCGATATACCTGATGGGGCCTCCTCGTAAGGTGCGGACCGCTGGTGAATAAGCGAATCGCAGAGCTACGTGCGCGGCTGCAGCGAGGCAATGTCGGGCACAACAGACAGCTGTGCAGAGAGAAGACCAAACCGCAGCTTGCCGTCGATGCCGGTCCGAGAGTTCGGTTCGTTCTCGGGAAAACGACGCCAAGAGACTCTCTAAGATGTGCATTTATACAGATTTTCTCGTTACAATACCGCAGTAATTATGGCGTTGTGGGTACCCAAGCAACAATTTTTTCATGGCGAAACGTTGGCCTGACGTCTCTGGCCAACTGCAAAACCGTTGGTCGACGTTCGGCAACCAACGTGGCGCCAGCTGTGGGGATTGACACTGGCCTAACGTCTGCCGATTGTCTGCAATCGGCATAGGCCCACGATCGTGGCCGACTAGGCCGAGTGTGCGCCGCACGCCGTTTCGTTACCGCCCAATGTTCCTAAGCGCCGGTTTGACGATGGCCGTCGGTCAGTCGCAGGCGCTTTTCGTAGGCATTAGTCTGTTTTTTTTGTTTTGGATATATGTATTCAATAAAAATATATGTTTTATTAAAATCTATCTTGTGTTTTCGTGCGTGTCGTATTTTAGGCTAACGGTTCAGTTTAATTAGAGGCGTTCAAGTGCATGAGGACCCAGCACGCAGTGTAATAAGCAATTAAGTGCCTCTGATCATCTGTAGTCATCAGCGATTAAATACTTGACACGCAATAAAAGGAAAACGTGAACATGTTTTCTCGCTTTTCAGTAGTTTATTTGGTAGTAATGTGCAAATGAGGCTACTTTTCATGCAGCGTTATGTCCCCACTGAGCTGCAGTCAATGTGTAGCACTTCCATTCCATCAATATCCATTTGTGTAGGCTCCTTTCGTTCGGAAAGTGCTCACGCTCTTGCGCTCGCACCAAGTGAAAAAGGAATATGATGAGCAAATAATACTGTGCGCAAAGAAAATACACACTGATGTCACTTTTGTAAATTCTGTTAATACAATAGCAAAATAATTTTGTCGTACAGCATGTCTCACGGCATTTTCCTCATTGTCAGTGCATGAGAAGACACTGAGTGGTAAGCTCTCCATTGAAACGAACTGAACAGGTTCTTTAAAAATTGGTTGTCCGTCTCTGTAAGAGTAAGCAAGCATTTGTCTAGCTTACTCCATTGTGTTTGCTGCAAATTTCACAATGAGTGTATCCTTGCAGTTTCTTGTGTTTTAGAGCAAAGTGCTTTTATAACTGACAAGCTTTACGCATTGTTTTTCATATTTTTTCTCCGTTAAGCTTCGCAGGCTTAAGCAGCAGATGGGAATCGACTTGCATGATGCCCAAAAACACTCCTGAGTGTCGTTGCAAAGAAAGTGGTCATTACCCAAAAGAAATGCCATCCAGGGCTTCCCTTGCTACTTAAGAAAAACGGTTCGAGGATGCCACTAAGGAAAACAAAGATGGTAGAGGAGCTTTCTTTTTTTTTCAAATGCACCACTATTCTTTGTACCAGTTATGTGCGCTGGTCATGTGAGGAAAGTACATTTTAAGGGGTCCTGAGCGACCCCTCGTGCTTGGTGAATAAACAGTTTCTACAGATAGCAGATAATGCAACAAACAGCTCTGAAAACGTTTTTATCCGATCGTTGCATGCAGAGCTCACTAGTGGGCCACAGTCGCCGCTTTCTTGTGAGCCCTCTCTTTGAACAGATTCTAGCTCTTATCCTCTTGAAATCAGATTGCTGCTATTAGCTGACAGCTGGTATAAATCAAGAGCAGAATCTGGGTCAGCTGTGCTTCTTTGTATTGGTACTGTGAATAGTAGTTGTATGTGAATATACTGGCTAAGGTGAGCAACATGATTTCAAGTTTTGATATAAATGACACAATTTCATGAGAACAGAACTCGGCATGGCCACGCATGTATATTCAAGTGAAACTGTATGGCTGTGCTGTTCTTTTAGCATTGAGGTCCTTGTGCCTCATTCGTCTAGATTAGCTTTGTATGCCATGAGTGTCCTTACACCTTGGGAGCTGGTGTTTTTGTGCAGACTGCAGTACACCAGCACTGGCTTTTATACTGTGCAGTTGCTGTTGCCGTCATAGGGTGCTGCCACAAACTACACCGTGGGTATGTGGCATTATGAAACTGAAAGTGCAAAAGAATGATTAATGAAAAAAAGAAATCATATTGGTGCAACTTCTCTTTCTGTTGTTGGATGCTTGTTGGAATAAAGAGGCATGCTCTGAGCCTGCAACAAACTTAAATGGATTAAAGGAAAAAATTAAGCCCTTTCCATGTCAATGAAATCTGAGTAAACAGCGGATCTTAGTCAAGGGTGTGGAGTTCACTATTGTGTAGTACTATCATTATCACTATCATGTACCAGTGGTCAGAGGGCAAGTGCAGGTCTGCTTTTCCCTCCAGCGCAACGCAACACTTTTCCTTCCTTTCTCTCTCACTTTTTTCTCTATCATGTATCACTGTCATTTACTAGTGGGTGGAGGGTACATTATGTAAGGAATAGGCGTGCAAAACACGGACATAGGGGGTGAGGAGTGGACAACCCTTGTGTCCATGCTTTGCCTGCCTTTTCCTTGCATAATGACTCCTTACCAACTCTGAGCTTTCTGTCCTTTTAGGCGGAGGGTACAAAGTCGGGGCAAAGTGTGGGTCCGCCTTTTCCTTCTGCACAAGAGTATTCTTAATCGATTTCTTTCTTTCTTTTATTTGTTTCTCACTTTGTGAGCATTTTTCTATATCTTTTCTTTGCATAATCACGCCCATAATCACGCCCACTTATGCTGGTATATACGCTATGGCACTCAGCCACTGATCCGAAGGTTGCGGGATCAAATCTCAGCCACAGCGGTTGCATTTTGATGGAGGCACAATGTTGAGGCCTGTGTACTGTGCGATGTCAGTGCATGTTAAAGGGCTCGTGAAAAAAATATGGAGATGGCCGGTTGTAATTTTCACTGCTTCAATATGATTCAACAAACCGATTCCGAAATATATCGGCGAAATATTCAGTGCACGTTTAATAACGCTCGTTTGAAAGCCCAACGTTCTTGCGCTCCCAAAATGACTATGCGACCCCATATTCCGACATGGTACTAGTCAGTGATGTGGTGGTAACAACTTTATTTGCAAGTCCGGCAAATTCACGGCCTGGGCCTAGGCCGCCCCTGAGGAGGTCCGGAGACCCTGTCTTCTCGTTGACTCACGTGCCTGCTGGATGGCCCATAACTGGTCCTGTAGGTTTGAGCTGTGCAGTGCGGCCGTCCACCGCGACGCAGCTTCATCTGAGGAGACTGCATTTTCCCTGCCAATAACTTCACATTCCCAAAGAATGTGCTTAAGGCATGCGTTAGCCATACTGTATAGTTTGCATTTGTCGTCAGAAGATAAATCCGGATATATAAATATCCTCCTGAGATGGACAGGGTTGGGGAAGGTCTTGGTTTGTAAGTGCCGCCAGTCTACCGCTTGGGCCCTGTCGAGTTTGGGGTTAGGGGGTGGATAAACACGCCTGGATTTTTGATAAAATTTTGTTATGTCGCAGTATCTGGTCATTCTGTCCTTCTCTATCCATCCCTTCCTTCGATTCCCATCCCCCAAAGAAGAGGATCTTTCTACACGCGTGCGGAACGTAAGACCTCGCGTTTCGGTAAGATATTTTAAGTGTAAAGGTATAGTGAACTCACGTTTGCTCTAAAGGAACCGATTTACTTGAAAGCTAGAAAGAAAGAAAATACTTAGAAATCGTGCGGTGACCTCATTCGGAAGCAGGGCTGCAGCACTGTTTGTTTCCCGTGGCCTCTGAAGGCACAGCCAATCTCGGAGGCCTTGTGGCGACTAACATGACGTCAACTGCCGAGATGAGAGGAATGCGCCCATTGAAACCGAAACCACGTTTTTTATCGCTCTAAATCAATCCACATCATGCGTTCGAACTGTGCATATTGTTGATCGGAGGGTCAGTATCTTGAATACGCACTTAATACAAAATCTTGAGAAAACATTTCCCGACCCTTTTAAAAAACCAAGGTCGTCGAAATTTCCGGAACCCTACACTATGGCATCTCATAATCATATTGTGGTTTTGGGGCATAATACCTTGGAAATTCTCTTGCACGATTTCCCAAGTAAATGCACATCTTAGTTTCTTAACTTGAACGGTGCATTTTCCAATGCAGCAAATGGGTTTGCCCCAGTCAGTCTTATAAGTTCTATATGTCTCCACATGTGAATCGCAAATAAATATTGGAATTGTAAAGTGATTGGTATTAGCTGTCGTACCATCTAATTTAAACTTCTTTTACTGGCTGACAATGCTGCTTGTGCTGTGTGGCCTACTTACAGACTTTTTTTTCCAGATTTGATGTAGGCTGCTGGATCTGACATGGTTTGCTGTACTGTCTCTTGGAGCAGCGTGAGGAGTCCTTTGCGAATTCTGTAAGTATATCTGCACTCTGAAAGTCGGGAGTTGAAATATGAAAGCCATTTGTAACACTGTTATGACTTTTTGGCTAAGTTCCTGTGGTAATCTTCAGCAACATTTAGCAAATAATGTCATCAGTTCTTTTCTAGCCTTGCTTCAGAATACAAATGTGACTCTCATGAACTTACACTTGTATCATCTATCAACCTTAAGGGACGTTAAAGTGAAGACGTGAAGTGGTTTAGAATAATAACTTATATTTCTAAAGCTCGATTGTCATTAATTTTGTCATATTGTGCTCATTGTTAAACAAGAAATGAATATCAGTGTTTTTGTTTTGACAATTTCGCTGGAACTTCAGCCTCATGACGTCACAAGGCCCATTACTACTTTTCATATGCTTGCCAAATTCGCTCCACCAAGTGTTCTGAACTGCCTGTGTTAAGTCCATGGCTTGCTTAAAACACAATGCACGTCTTTCTTACTAACAACAAGTTATGTAGGCCTCAGCAGGAGTTGTAAAAGATTTTACATCATACACATTGGGGCTGGAACTCAGAGCGGCATTGGCATCTGTGTTTCATTTCTGTGTGTATGTTTTCCAACTTATGGTGTTCTCTCGAGATTGGTGTTTTCAGTATGTGAAAAGGGGGGGGGGGGCAACCCACTCATACAGGAAAAATTGTTTTTCACTTTAGTGTCCCTTTAAGGGGCCATGCAATACTTTTTGAACGTTGTCATAAAATGGTGCCAACCAGTTGGGCAGACTCCTGTGAACATGTAAGCCAAACATTGCACTACTAACACCAGGGAAGTTACAGTTTCATTCCAAACACAGCTGGAAATCACATGCTCTTCTTTTAATAAAGGACGTCACTAGGAGCCCTGACCTATGCGGCTTAACTTCTTTCAGCCTTCTTAAAGCAAGATACACACATTTTCTTTGTTGTTGAACTCAAAACGGCTGAATAAAGCATTACTGAGGATGTTTTCAAGATCATGAAATCACCTATGTTAGTTCTGTCCAAAGAGACGTTTAGACTCCTTGTGATCTCATTTTAAAGAGCATGTGGTTTTCAGCTGTACTTAAAACCCATTTGCTAATTTCCTGGTTTGTGCAGTGCAATCATACTTTGCTCATATGTTTCCAGCATGCATCACCACTGATCCTCATGGTTATCTATGTTTGAGAAGTGTTGCAGCTAGGGCACCTTAAGAAAAAACTTTTGCTTAATGCCTTACGGCTAAAATACATAGCAGCTGGGAAACAGCTTTTCATGATAGTCGGTGCAGCCACTGCACTGTTAATGATTAGGTTTTTTGCATTCAAAAGAAACCAGTACCCTCTGATGTAGCAAACATATTTTTGTTTAGACCATAGAAAGCAATTATCAAAAGTTGCATAGTTAATAGACTTGAGGTTTACAACCCGCAACTCAATAACAAGGAGTGACACCAGATCTATAAGAGCCTTTACATTTATTTGAATATAAAGCAAACTGATGCCCCATAGCTTCCTCTTAACCTTCTCTCAGTTACTGTTTATCTTTCCAAACTGCTTTGTTGCTATAAGACATCTCTTATCAAGCTGTAGGAGCTTTTCATGCCATGAAAACATCCGTCTATGCCTTTTAAAAAAAAGTCAGTCTGAGTATTGACGCAGGTACTTTTTTTTTTCACAGAGTCCTTTTCACTGTCCGTTAGCTACGTTATCGCTTTGTGAGGTCATGCTTAAACTCATGCATAGCTTCGTGAATGCTGCTGGCTGTACTACTAACTTTGCATGCACAATGTGTTTGAGTACATTCCAGATCTTGTGCAAGTATAAGTGATGAAGCTTGAATGTTCTGTGACATGTATACACGGCTACGCATTTCACCGCTGATCAGTTTTTATGAACAACCCATCATCTAGGTTGTGGCTCGGTGTTGGGTTTGTTTAGCTCAAGGTGGAGGACTGTATCCTAGCCACCGCAACCAGATTTTGATAGAGGTGAAATGCAGCTTACCTGCGTACTTATACCTAGGTGCCCTTTAAAGGTCCCCATGTGGTCAAAATTACCCCAGCCCACTCCGTTAAGGTGCATGCCTTATAACAATAGCTTATTTTGCCACATAACACCTCATAAATTATTAGTGTTTATTGACGACCAACGATTGTACTAGCCGCTGTCATACAGTGTGATTTGCTTGCTTTGCTTGGCACATTCTTTAAGGTTTGGATTCTGCTTTCTAAATTGTCATGACCGCGTGACATCTGGTGAGCAGAGTTAAGCATGAGTTCAAGTGTGCCCTCACCAATAACATGCATAACAGACAGTGAAAAACTGTCCCAATGAAAAAAGTATGTGTGTCAGTATTCAGCCATTTGTGGTTCATCGCAGTGATTGAACACACGTCTACACAAAAGAGGGGTAATCATGTTTACAGATACATTTTACTTGAGGCCTGAGGGATTGGCAATTAGCTCTCCTTGCTGTCTTCATCATTTAATAATTGCCTGTTAATACTTGAGTGCGATCATGGTGTATTTACTGTGGAACATTTACAAGGCCTTGCTTAATAGATAATCGATATAAATTTTACACTGTTTCATATATCATGTGCATTTACACTCGGTTTCTTATATCATGTGCAATGCTGTGGAGGGTTGTGAGACTTGTTGCAGTAAATGCAGTTGTACCAGAAAATAGTTTATTTCTTTTTCCCGTCCACAACATTACTTTCTGTTTTATGCTGAGCATAAATTTAAATGTTTCATGCCTTAGAAATAAACAGCTCCATTGTATAGCTGTGAATATGCTAATCAATACCTCCTGGAATCTCATTGCCAGTTTCCATTTTAACACATTTGTATCAGGCCATGATACTTGACATGCCTGCCCTTCCTTTGCTTGCACTGGCACTTACGACACGGAAAGGCAGCTATCAGATCCGTGGAGTTACATATTTTGCTGGCCGAACTTCTAGTGTAGCCTCCACAGCATTGTACCTGACATATTAAACAAAGTATAGACGTTTTCGTATTGCTGCTCCAAATAAAAGTGCTGGTGTCGAGAACCCTAAAAAAAGCATTGTGGCGCCTTAGAACGCAGCCAGTATATTTTTAATGCGGCTACCTGAAAAGCCATTTTGATTTTGAGACTGGTTTCACATTGACATGCCATCACAATCAGAGGTAGGTCAAAGCCACCTGGACACAACTCCATCGACTGCTCTCAGTTGCACGTGGTGCACATAAACTACGTTGACTTCACTGTTGCCCAGCATCTCTGAAAGGGTCTCGTGGATTTTTAGACATTGTGTTTACACGTCATTGTATTGTGCAATGCGATGCGGCTCATGCAAATGCTGGATGACAAAACATTAAGATCGAATTAAAATACCTAAATGTTTCCTGGCTTAGGTGTGTGAAGAGTGTTAACACTATATGCCAAGAAAAGGAAGAATGTCCCTTTAGCAGTGCCTCAAAGTCGTGTTGGTACTCATTTAACGTTTCATTCCAAATGCAGAGATCGAAGCACGAAGAAAGGACAGGTTGGAAGCAGAGGAGCTTGAACTAGAATGTGTTTAGTGATGATCAAGGTACATAAAAAAGTGGTCTCCTAAGCATGGGCAGCAATTGTAACTACGACATCAAACATGTCATCACCAAAGCTGACATTTTTGACATCGTAGTTATGCTGCTGTGCGTCCCAGAACATAATTTTGTGGCTTACCAGACCATTAATAAACAGTCGGTAGTTAGCACCCCTCTGTCTGTAATCTCTCCTTTGTTCATGCATCACTATTGGCCCCTGGAACAAGTTAATAACTTCAAGGTTTTTTATTCGATGGTTCACCAGTGCAACATGTGATGTCCGTTTCGCGCAGTACACCTGCTGCCGACGCCCCGCGACTGAACAGTGCTGTGGTTGCACTTGTTTCTTAGCAAGTTGCATATACTTTGGAATGCTGTTCACTGTTGTGGCGCCTGTGAGGGCACTATTCTTGATTCATGGTGACATGGGGGGTCAGGCCCATAACCTGTCAGTGGAACTTTTCCTGAAAACCTGACTTACTGCGGAAAACAACCAAGTTTGTTTGAAGATTTAGTGCAATGATTTATCTTCTAATCATGTTTCAGTTTAAGGAGCCCATCGAGCTTTCATGTGGAGAAATTTAAACGTGTAGACAGTAATTCTAGAGTAGCAGAAATGGTTACTTTTTACTGGCCAGACTTATGTAGTTGCTTGATTTTTGTTTCATGGATAGGCAATTGCACATACACTAAAAACTGCAGCCGGTGTCGCAGGAGTGAAACAGCCGAGCTACTCTTGAGGGCAAATGAGTTGTGCGGAAACCCGCAAGATGGAGTAACGTTTATGAAAGGGAAAATTAGCATCCACCCGTTTTGTAGCACAAGGCTACAAGGAAATCCATACGGATTTCTCAGGAAGGAAGCTTCCTAGTTGCCGAAAAATTTGTCCTGGTCCGGGGTTCGAACCCGGGACCAACGCCTGTCCGGGGCGCTCGGTCTGCCAATTGAGCTAACCAGGAGGCTAGCGATTGACAGCGCGAGGGCGAATCCATCGACAACTCGAAGCACATGGGCATGAATAAATGGCAAATGAGTTCTGCGGAAACCTGCAAGGTGAGAAATCCGTATGAATTTCTTGTAGCCTTGTGCTACAAAACGGGTGGATGCTAATTTTCCCTTTCATACTCTTGAGGGCATCGTTCAGCTCTAGAAAAACGGTGGATGGAGTGAAATATATTGCTCACTCTTCAAGAAACAAGAGAATGATGTGGTCTTTGTAATCTACCTTTATCTGAGAGAGTGAAATGTCCATGTACTCTTGCGGCATAAGAGAGTAAAACGCAATTTCACTCCTGCTCCACACATGTGATGCTCGCATTCGCAGCTACGAACATGGCGGCTGGGATGGGAGCGGACGACTGAAGAAAACAGCCGCTTTGTGAAGTGCTTTTCGATGCAACTAGCAGCGACCTTCATACGACTTCCACGTACAAGCGTACAAGCATTCGCGTACAAACGTGTGCAGTGTGCGTTTAACGAACGGTGCCTCCCTCAACTACGAGCCTCAATCGACGGGAGTCATAGCGCACTGCCTCACCTGTGTTTTTCCTTGATCCAACGGCCGTACCCGTGCTAGTGAAGCTCGCCAGCCTGCACGCCTCGGATTCTTCACTTACATGTGCGAAAAGAAGAGGAATACACTTTCAGCGACACAGTAAGCTGTTGTGATCGTCGACGGCTGGCTTCCGAAGGATCACTGGATATAATTTTTTCTGCCCCCGCCACGGTGGTCTAGTGGCTAAGGTACTCAGCTGCTGATCCGAGGGTCACGGGATCGAATCCCGGCTGCGGCGGCTGCATTTCGATGGAGGCGAAGTGTTGAGGCCCGTGTGCTGTGCGATGTCAATGCACGTTAAAGAACTCCAGGTGGTCAAAATTTCCGGAGCCCTCCACTACGGCGTCTCTCATAATCAGAACTGGTTTTGGGAGGTAAAACCCCACAAAACAACAACAAACAATTTATACTCGAGAAAAAGGCTTCGCTACGCCTTCGACATCGAGCTATATGACGGCCATGAGTGCGTCGGCGGTCAAAGTACCGCGACTGCGATCCGTCCTGTTCGCAAGCCTGGTAAGTACATCGTAGTACCGTAGACGCTCTTGATGGCAGAGACCTATACTTCATTTGTGCGCAGAATAACGAGGAATGAGGGGTACGTGTTTTGTGATCGCCAGCGGTTGTTCGCCGTACAGACATGCTCGACGGACTCGAAAGGGGACGCCATCGGAATGAAGCGGGTGGTAGCAGAGCACACGGATGCTGCTTTTTTCCACTGGCGTTGATGAAAATCAGCCACTATTGGTTTCGTGCATGCTTGTTCACGTGCATTTTACATCTTCGCGAACCAGCAGTGCAAACGCTCGTTTGGCATGTAAAACAGAATGCGAGCTGATGATTGGAATGCATTAATCTAAAAGACACTGTATATTCCGTGCGTGTAGATTAACAGATCTGTGCGGTGAAGGACTACCTATGAGCCAACACTAAATACACACCTGTTCTCTGCATACTTTTTGCTTAATTACACAGAACACTATTTTACCACTGGCGCTACATAGCAGGTCAAATATAAGGGTTGTAAATTAACACCATCTTCCCAAAGGGAACCCTGATGGGATGCGAAGCAGCAGCGTTGCGCACGGGTGGCGTCACGGGTTGAACGGCGCTAACGCGGGTGCTTCGCATCCCATCAGGGTTCCCTTTGGGAAGATGGTGTTAATTTTTTGTCGGTCGCGGTAGCGGAGCGAGCGGCGGTAGCGGCAGGTGTTGCGGGCGAACGGACGAGGCGGCAGCTGCGGCGAGCGCGTGGCAGGCGAGGGAGAGAGTGACGTCAACGCGCACTGCGAGGGGAGCGTGGCGTCAACGCACAGCTACGGCGTGACCTACTTGGCACCGCTCCAACACCTGCGGCGAGGGCAGCGCATTGCCCTCGCCCTCGCCATACGGACGCACAAAGGGAGTTACACAGGCTAGTCAAAGAGCTGCTTCGCATCTAATATACCGGACTAGTGTAAGACTGTGTATCAAGAGTGTGCTGTGGGTTGTGTGCTTTGCTATGGTTGTGTGGTTCGCGTGTATGTGCGTTGTGTCATGTCAGTTTGCATGGTCTATGTTCAGTCTGATGTTATTAAATGCCTGCTGATTGTAGCATGGTCGGAAAACGCAGTTTTTTCTTTTTTCTTTCTTTTTGTCTCTGCTACTCCCTCTGGGAGTATTAGCAGGCTATTTGTGGGGTAGTGTAGCTCTCTTCAAAAGAGTGTTAGAATCACCTTCGGAGGCATCCTACTATGTTTTGGCGAGAATACCGGTACCCGTCAGGTGGAGTGCTAAGGTCATGCCTCAGGAGTGTTCTTGTACTCTGCATAAAATGGGGATGATCTACTCTGAAAAAGGGAGTTAAATTTGAGACAGGAAAGTACTCCCCCAAAGTGAGTGCCCAGCCCTCTGTTTTTAGAGTGTATAACTCAATGAACCAACAAACAATGAAGCCTAAGAAAGCACAGTGGAAGCTATTGTAGTTTCTTAGTTGTAGTATTGTAATTGTGTAGTATAAGTAGAAAGGAATTAAAGTGGACGAAAAGACAAAACCTCCGGTGGGAACCTGCCCGCTTACTCCACAATTACAATACTACAATTCAAAAAAACTTCAATAACTTCCCCTGTGCTTTCCTAGGCTTCATTCTTGGTTCATTAAGTTGTTTCTAACAAATAAACGAGCCCGTGCCCTTTCGTTATTTCATAGCTTGGGCCTCGTTGCGGCAGTTGTGGCCTTTAGGTAGAAAACGAGGGTTCATTGGGCAGCAGCTATCTTGTCACAAGATCACGTTCTACATGACGCCTTGTGGCAAAAAAGCGTTCACACTCTCCACCGTGGCTACGAGTGGCGCTGCCTAACACTGCCTTGATTATATGTACATAAATACCCATAAAGTGGACGGGGGAACCTGCTTTCGTAGCTCACTGGTAGAGCATGGATGCATTATCGAAAGGCAGGTTTGCCTTTTTGTCCATTTTAATTCCTTTATACTTACTCCACAATAACAATACTACAATTAAGGAACTTCAGTAACTTCCCCTGCGCTTTCCTAGGCTTCATAGCTGGTTCATTAAGTTGTTCCTAATAAACGAGCCCTTTACCCCTTTCATTTTAAGCATATATATGTTACACTTGCAAGTAACCTACTTTGTGTGATGAACTGGTTTCGGTTTCGGCGGCTACTGCCACCTAAAAGTTGGGAAGAGGAAAGAGAAAGAAGACGAGAATGTTGTTGGGGCGGCCATCGCCGTATGTTCGATCTGGGCGCTTGGCTTTGGGCAGTCGGACCACGTGGGCGTCATCAGGCCGCATGGACGACACAGTGGTCCCAGACAGCGGTTGGCACCTTCGAAGGTTTCGACGCGAGCACCGATGACAGGCGAGCTTGGAAGGCCTTAAGGTCCATGTCACCGTGCTGCCCGGCGCCTGTGTTCGTCGCAACGGCAATGTGACTGGCCTACGGCTTCCGAACCATGTCAAGTGCGCCTCGGGCCATCACCAACGACGTACTCCTCTGCAACGACGGCAAGGCCACCTCATCGGGCTGCCCGGCACCCATGTTCGCCGCAACGGCTCGAGTGATTGGTCGCCGGCTGCAGAAGCGCTACGTGCTACGCCCAGGCGCCCGGTGCCGTGTGAACATGAGTGTGCGTCGGCGCACGGCGGTGTTAGTGCACTGAGGTGATGTGTGTGTTAGTGAACTGTAGTGTACGTCACGTAATTTGTTGTCATTTGTATGTCTCGCTGTCCAATGTGCTTAGTCCATCGCTGTGACGTCAAGTGTTTTTTCCATGTCTGGCGTCTTTCCACCTCTTGTCTGAGTTCCTGGGCCCACGAACCTCTCACATTGGCGAGCCTTGCCAGGATTGGCTTTTAAGACCTTAAGCCAATGCTCAGACGGGTCGAGGATGACGGTAGGCATGGAAAAATTGCTTTGTCGTCCTGCCGGTTAAAGCGTTCGTGTTGAGTCATAGATAACCGGCTGCGCCCGGAAATGTTTTGAAATGTGTGACAATTTTATAAACGACAAGCTCATTTGAAAAAGTGAATGAAGTAATGCAGTATAGGTGAAATGAGAATATCCCCATGGCATCTTTGTCAGGCTTTGAGTCATAGCGGGTGATCTGAATGGTTGCATGATATTACTTGACTATAGCAATTTGACTGTGACTGCAAAGGCTAATTTTGGGGGTTGGCGGTTGATGAAGTTGTAGTGAACACTGCAGCAACATGGCTTACTCTAAGAAAATGTGTTAGTTGTGTATGCAAGGGCATAGGAGCAGCAGAATATACGGCCTCCTTCAAGATGTAAAAAGATGACCTGATGAGTAGAGAACTACGGAAAAGCGTACAACCATATTACAGCATAAGCTGTTCGTTTTGGCGCCGTAGTTGTCCGCCGCCGCCGCCGGTGTCCGTAACCACTATCGCTGCAAATATTAGAAAAAATAACCAGGACCGACGTGTATTCCAACTTGTCCTCTGCCTGGATTCGAACCCACACACTCTGCGTGGCAGTCGAGTGTTCTACCACTGAGCTACGCCTGTGGTTGAAATATCGCTAAAAGACCTAAACAGGTATAACGTCTGCCGCGGTATCGCATTAACAAACGTAATGTTACGTTGAAAAATAGTAATACGCCGCTACACGACGCGAAAATGGATTGCGTAACGAGGTCGAGCAATCATTTGAAAGAACACAAGGCTGCATGCTTTGTAGCTCTGAACCCATTACGGAGGCACTGGTAATTATGGCGTAATGGGTACTACCCTACTTGGCAAAATGGTAAGTTATGGCGCAGGAGATACCTACCACTTCTACTTGCACTAGTTTTCTCAAGCGTTTAAAGTGGCCTCTAAGAAAGTAGCTCCTCCAGCTTACGCTGTCACTGTCCTGCAGTTCCGCGCAGGCCTGGCTCTTTTTATTTATACTTTGATAGACTCAGTTGTTTCTTTGTATGTTGGATGCATCGGCATCACTGGTCACAGCCATTTGCCCGTTAGTGTGCCATATGAACTGGCACTTGAGCTAGTTCCACATCAGTGTGTTAAAGATAACTGCCCACCCTATCATTCATAATCATGTGACGCAGATGTCCTCGCACATTAAGAGAGCAGGAATTGTATTCTGGTTACATTTGAACTACATCGCGCAAAATAATTCTGAAGAACCTATATGAAAGCGACAGGAACTGGTGCGGCGTTCCGAATATGAACTCTTTCGATGCGCCATGTGTGGTCTTCCGTGCCTTGTTCTTAGTGAAGTTGTACGAAATGTCGACAGGCCTTCATATTTATGGGAATTCGTACAACTTTCTTGAACTGGGGTGAGACATGGACGCAGGCAGCTTGATCAGCATAGGCAGAGAGCTCGGCTTGGAGGATGCGGAGCTGAGAGCATGGGTAGAGGAAGAACGCGTAAGGCTGCGCGCCGAGCGAACAGAGGAGCAGAATGCAATCAAGGATGAAATGGCCATGCAACTACAATTGGTTGAACAAGAGCGCGAGGCAGCACGTGAAAAAGTGGCGCAGCAACAAAAGCTGCTCGAACAGGAGCAAAAGATTCTTGAACTGAAGCTCCAGCTGCAAGAAAATACCGCTAGTCCACAGGTCGCTCATACCCCAGCTGCTAGCAGTGCGCCTGCATCATCTGCTTCAAACGTTTGCAGCCCCCATAAGCTAATACCACCATTTAATGAAGAGAGAGATGATTTAGACGCATACCTGCAACGCTTCGAACGCGCCGCCATCTGCCAAGAATGGCCACGGGAGAAGTGGGCACTCTCGTTAAGTCTGTGCATGACGGGGGAGGCCTTAACCGTCATTGGGCGCATGCCATCGGCCGCCGTAGATTACGACGCGCTCAAGCGGGCACTTCTGTAACGGTTCCTGTACACGGCGGAAGGGTACGGGGACAAATTTCGTGGTGCAAGACCCGAGGATAGGGAAACCGCCAAACAATACTCACCAAGGCTTGCGGGTTATTTAGACCATTGGCTGGAGCTCTCAGAGACGGAGAGAAGCTTTAGTGGCCTGAGAGAATTGATAATTGCGGAGCAATTTGTTAAGAGCTGCTCCCCGGCACTGAGGGTTTTCCTAAAGGAGAGAAACTGCCAAACGCTACCCGAACTCGCTAAGACAGCCGACAACTTCGTTGAGGCTCAGTCACTGATGAACCTGAGCAAAGAGCGTCCAGAGAAGGAAGATAGAGCAGACTCGGGGCTGAGAGCGGAACCCACAAAGAAAACGTTGCGGTTAGACAACCGATGTTTCTTATGCAACAAAAAAGGGCACAGGGCCGCTGAATGTTGGTCACGTACAAGAGGAAACTCCACGGCGCATGGGGAAGAGTTGCATTCCAGTAGTGCTAAAAACCCTTCAGGTGGAGTGAACCGAAGAGAGGCCTTATGTTTGATATCCGAGGACCGAGCCGATGCGGAAGCAGCCCAGGACAGTGGTTACGTCATGTTAGGAAATGGAGAGAAAGTCCCGGTTGTTAGCACGGCAGTGTCCCGATATTCGGCCTGGTGCAACCGACAGCTTGCCTGTTGTGCAAGGGTTGCTGAATAGGTGTCCTGTATCAGTGTTGCGCGATACTGGCTGCGACACTGTTGTAGTTCGACAGGCATTGGTGCCAAGAGAAAACTTAACGGGAACGTACCGACCGGTGTTGTTAATGGTACGCGCGCTACGTTATTTGCCGGAAGCTACGGTCTTTCTAGACACGCCATTCTTCGTTGGACATCTTCGGGAGCAGTGCATGCGAGACCCTCTCTATGATGATGTCCTTGGGAACATCAAGGGGGCACTGCCGCTAGAGGCGTTGAAAGTGGCTACTTACAGTGTGATAACTACAAAATTGGAAGGCATCAAGGAAGGAACGGGCAGTAGATTTGGTTGGAAGAACCGAAACAAGTTCACAAAAGGTGGAGCTGTCACCGGACCGCGTGTACGTAGGCCTGAAGGAAGTGGGGCTACCTGGACTTCAGGCCAAGAGAGGTGGCGACCAAAGCGACTTCTATCTGGAATCCCACCACTATCGAGCTCGCCATGGTGGGGTTCACCGCCGGAACCGGAGTCGTGGCTCTCCAGAGGTACCCCTGCCATACGTCTGGAGTCACACCAGCCTCAACACGTCCCGACTCCACCATCATCATACCGGGGAGTGAGGCCGCCCGTCGAGTCGGGGCAGCGTAAAACGGTCCGCCGCTGCCGGTCCAGCCAGATGTTTGCACCATACTACATGGTCATGGACAACTCGGGCACACAGATACATCAGGCGCTGCCTCCACCTCAACCACCGCCTCCACAGGGGCAGGCCCGGTGTCAGACAAAGGAGACAGGACAAGGTTGTAAACTACAGCTCGGAACGTCCCGTAACTATGACTACTTGGAGGGCGGTGCATCGTCCGCTTTCAGCAAAGGCGTCTGAGATGAAGTTGACGGGAGAAAAAGTGAACAGGTGCTGGTGTGTATTGTGTGTTTGTGCGAGTACGTGCTGTGATTCGTCACGCTGACATGCAAGTTGGCATGCCCCTAGAGAATTCCCGTGCGGGGGGAATTCATGCAGATGTTTTGTGTACTTCTTGTGCTGCTTTTGAATACCGCAATCAGGGTAACTGTGAGGCGCATTTAGTATGTATAGTTACTTCAATTTTCTATCGTGTGTGCCGTTATGCCGCCTGTACATACTTTTTTCCGACGACACAACGTTCTGGAAGCGTGGGGGAGTGTGGCGAGTGGCGGCCCCAAAAAGGCATCCGACTTATGACAGGAAGAAGACGTGTAGTTGTGTGCGGTGGCGCCGCTTGTGAAGGCGCGAGACCCGCGAAGCGCGAGAGAGCGAGACAGGCCAGCGAGCTTGCAGCGAAGACGTGCTGTTCTCGGGGAACGTCACGGCTACCGGTCCGTTGCGGTTCCCGACTGTTCTCGGGTGCTGTCTTGTTCTCGGGGAGCGACCGCTCGCCTACCGGTGCGTTGTGGCTCTACCAGTGCTCGGGCAGCTGCTCGAAGGGCCTGTGCTTGTGGCCACAGGCTAGGCCGTGCAGCGAACCGGCGACGCTTTGGGCCGCTGGTCGCGGCCGTCCACGTGGTCTCGCCTAACTCCAAGACTACGCGCCTCGGGCCCGTCGACAGAGTCAGGTTGGCGCTTCGGCTACGACGGCACCGTAGCGACACCGCACCGACGCCGCACGGTGACACGAGCGAACAGCGCGAGTGGTACGTGTCAGTCAACATAATGCGGTCACGTGAGACTCCAAGGGACGATTGTACGAGCGAACAACTTCGACGCGACTGACGCGACTACAGTATTTGTTTATGTGTACGTCCCTGTGCTGATATAAATGTTTGTCCGTGTCTGTGCCTCAGCCCCTTTCGTCTGAGTTCCTGGGCCCACGAACCCCTTACATTTGAGACTGAGCATGGTTCTTTCTAAATGAATGTATTGAACGTAATGTTTCTGATTATTTGCAAATTTTTTTCTTGGCAGGAGGAGAACGCTGTGCTGCCTACAGTGTTTCACGTGCGGAACTGACAATTTGCAAATTGAGGAAAAGTCCGGATGTGACGGGCATATACAGGTCACATCATGCTTGCAAAGAGCATCTGAAGGACCCTAGCAGTATTTGGAGTTCCAGCTACTGCCAGGCTTGCACCCTTTGCCTATGTGGTGCCTACAGAATTGAAGACATACTTTTGGCCTTTAGTTAATGCATTAGCATAAAAGGATTCATTACCATTATTCCTTTTTGCCAAGAGTGCATTGCATCTTTCTGTGTCAATTGTACAATAAAAGACATCTTGCAAATTTCAGTAGTACTTTCTTGCTCCGATGTGGAAATCACAATGTGGACGTGACATGTCATCCCCAAGTATGATTTAGATCCTCAAGGACTAATACTGGTGTCACACGGGCGCTTCGGAGGCCTTCGAACCAACGGTCCATCGACTCAAAAGTCACGTTTGAGCTGCTAGACGGGTGGTTGCGGTTTCGACCGTCGAATCGAGTCTATATAGACTCGACTCGACGGCCATCGAAACCACCCGTCTAGCAGCTCAAACGTGACTTTTGAGTCGATGGACCGTTGGTTCGAAGGCTTCCGAAGCGCCCGTGTGACACCAGTATAACATCAGCATTTAGTCCTAGAAGGTGCAATCTCGGGGATTAACAGATCATCCGGTAAGGTGCATTGGTGGAGTTGATCTCTGATGTGCATCTGTGGAGACTAACTGTTGATCTCTAAGATGCATATGTAAAAGTTAACTGTTGATCTCTAGGGTACATTTGTGGTGACTAATTGTTGATCTATAGGGTGCATCTGTGGGACTAACTGTTGATCTCTACGGTGTATCTGTGGAGACTAAATGTTGGGCCATCAGGTGGATCTGTGAGGGCTAAGTGGAGGGGCTAACTGTTGAACCTCGTCCAGTTAGTCCCAGAAAGGACTAATGGTTGTGGCAGCCCGTTTAGTTCCCAGAAGGATGGACGGGGCACCCTTTTAACACCCTTTTGCCTTGGAGTGTACTGGCAGCAAACCTCACGCGGATTGAGCTCTAGGTATCTGTCTGTAGGCTTAAGAGGGCTCACCAGCTCCAAAGCAACGCAGATTTGAACTTTTTGTGTCCATAGATGGCAGCACTTACACACCGCCAAAAGTAGGGAAGTTAGAGTACACTCTAGGTGTGTAAATCTCACCAGGACGTTAAAGCGTGTGAAAAGGTCATTCCGCGCGCGAAAAGTGCTGTTTGAAACTTGCCCGGGAATACTTCAAAACACGGTGAACGCTTTGTCTAGCCATCCCTATGTTTTCCGCCAGCATAGCCATAGCAAATGCGAAGGAGGGGCGTCCACTTTGTCCTCGCAGTACCGTGGGGTGTAAGCCATTCCCTCCAACTTCGTATCGCCACACCGCCCCCGTAGTAACCCACACGATGGGTGGACAGACAGCTGCCTCCACAGCTGCGTGCCGCTCATTGTCAGAGGCTATCGAATATTTTCAGCAGCTGGCTTGGAAAATGTGCAAAAGGGCGCTGTTTACTGACTTCAGCTATGAGTGCGAAACCCACCGCCTCCAGGTGTTGCCTACAGAATACGCTGTCTGTTTCTAACGCACTTCGCGACGAGCATGCCACTTATTCACGCACGTCTCCACCTGCTGTACGAAGCCAACACTGTCTCAACTATTCCGCGAAACAAGATTTTGAGGGAGTGCTAAGGGGTGTCACCACGTGGTCTTAGCCTCACAGTAGAAGAGAGAGCGGCTATGGAGCCCCGAAAACACGAAGTAGCTTAGACTTGTTTGGGCACAAGCTTGCTTTCGTAGACCTCGATCATCTTGCGACCTCTTTGTGCGCAGTGCAGCAGCACGCGATACCGACGTTGTTCCCAGGCTGCACGAATCGAGCAAGCGGGAAATGCAAGCGAAGAATCTCAAGTACGGCAAACGTAAGCGGCCAGCGACAACAATTGCAAACGTCAGAAAGAGGCAAGTTCTAGATAATGCATCTTCTTCTCACTGTGGCGGTGATCTTGCAAATTTATATGAAGATTCTTCGCCGTCAGCGATGAACACGCACAGCCCTAGGATGGCACAGCTTTGTGCCGACGATGAAGCCCTCACTGAAGAAGCGGAGGCATCAGGAAGTTCCCTGTCATCTTCACTGATGAGTGCAACAGGGGCACCCGAGCAACACTCCAGAGACAAGAATATCAGTGTGGAGGCTGACATTCAAGGACGCCGGATTGTTGACATTCAGCACCTCTTGAGCAGCTTGCAAAAGGTGGCTGTCCATGTTCCTTTCCAATGCACTCCTGCGGATATGGACTGTGTAAGGAGGCAAGGTCTTCGAAGCTCCCTGACTCTTGTATGCAGGATGTGCCGAAGAAAAGATGTAATACATACAAATACGCCACATGAAGTTCAAACATCAAGCGGCTGCGGTGATATCAACACAGCTGCAGTGTATGGATTAATGTCCATTGGCTGCAGTTTCTCAAACCCAACGAACTGTTTGCATCCATGGATATTCCGGGAATGTCATCGGACACCTACGCAAAAATACAAGATAATGTTGGAGACGTCATCAAACAAGCCGCCTGGGAGGAGATGAAGAAGGCTGGTGCAGAAGAAGCAAGGCTGGGAAGAGAATGTGGCGAAATAGACCATGATGGCGTACCCACGATAACAGTCGTCGCCGATGGTGCTTGGTCGAAGAGATCGCACAAAAACAAGTATGATGCTTCCTCAGGCGTGGTGAGTGCACAAATTTTTTAACTATGATATTAATTAAAAGAGCGCTGCATTTAGTGAAAAAACGATATTATAATAGCTCGCAAATAGCAGGACCCGTTTTTAAATATTCGCTTCGCACGTAACGTTTATCGCCGCAGTGGCGCACGCGCAGGCATGCAACTCGGCAATAATGTGCGTCAAGCATAAAACTGTTCAGATCTGGAAAACATGCATCACATGTCGATTAATTTTAGTGTCCTTACGCATAACGTAAACAAACTGGTTACTGCATAACAAAGACCTTACCTTTCATTTCCGCTGTAGCATGAGAAGGTATTAGCCGAAATTTTCTCTTCACAAGGAAAACTTCATGGGTTCGGCAAGGCGTTGATTTTTCGTGTTTATTATGTGATAGGGAAGCTCGACGTGGTTGTGGACGACGAGGTCGGACTGGCAGACACGATGGCGTCTAGGCTTAACCAGGCCGAGCAGCGAAATCTCCTTTTGCTCGCGCCCCACTATAGCATTGGCGATCCGGCTGCGGAGCTGTAGTGCATGCGCTTCTTCACTACATCTTTCCCCCTCCCTGGAGACGGAGCCACTCCAGTGGGCTAAGGCGCCGTGAGAACAAGCGGTTCGTGATACTGTTTTAGGCGATCTACGTGCACAGTCTCGCGGCCGCGACGGCGCATGTCCGAGGTTGGTGTGACGGGCTCGACGACTTAGTTGACGGGAGAAGTTTGCTGGAGGACACGATAAGGGCCATGATACTTCGAGGAAAACTTCGGGGTGATACCTGGCGTAGAAGGAGAGGGCACCCACAGCCAGACGAGAGAGCCGGGTGGAAACTGGCGGTCTGGCAGGCCATCGTCACGGCGAAATTTCTGCAGTGCTTGTTGTTGGGTGGTAAGGGAGCGAGCTAGTCGGCGACATTCTTCAGCATATCGAGCAGCTTCGGAAACCGGTGTGGCCTCGGATGAGTCGGGACGGTAGGGCAGGATAGTGTCGATCGGGGAAGAGGATTCTCGACCATAAAGCAAAAAGAAAGGGGAAAAGCCGGTAGTCGCCTGAGGCGCTGTATTGTAGGCGTACGTTACGTACGGAAGAATGACGTCCCAGTCGGTGTGGCTGGAGGCGAAGTACATCGAGACCATGTCGCCAAGAGTTCTGTTGAAGCGCTCGGTCAGACCGTTTGTTTGTGGGTGATAGGCGGAGGTGCAGCGGTGAATGATACGGCATTCAGCAAGGAGATTTTGAACCACATCCGCTAGAAAGACACGACCTCGGTCGTTGAGGAGTTCGCGTGGTGCCCCGTGACGGAGAACGAAGCGGTGGAGAAGGAACGAAGCAACGTCACGGGCTGTCGCGGATGGGAGGGCAGCAGTTTCTGCGTACCTCGTTAGGTGGTCGATGGCCACAACAACCCAGCGATTTCCGGCAGCAGTGTATGGCAAGGGTCCGTATAGATCTATCCCAATGCGGTCGAATGGGCGGGATGGGCACGGCAAAGGCTGCATTGGAGCAGAAGAGCGGCAAGGACGAGGCTTGCGGCGCTGGCACTCTGTGCAAGATCGGATGTACTTTTGCACAAAGGTGTACATGCCGCGCCAATAAAACCTAAGGCGCAGTCTGGCGTAGGTTTTAAACAGACCAGCGTGTGCGCACTGAGGATCAGAGTGGAAAGCGGCGCATAAAGTGGCGCGGAGCTGTCTCGGTATGACCAGCAGCCATTTGCGGCCATCTGATTGGTAATTGCGGCGATAAAGGATTCCATCCCTAATGGCGAAATGGGAAGCTTGGCGGCGTAGAGCTCGGGATGGCGGGCTGGCTGATGGTTCAGACAGGTAACGGATCAAAGAGTCAGTCCAAGGATCCTTGCGCTGCTCCAAAGACATGTCGATGGAAGCTGATGGCGAAAATAAGTCATCAGTGGCGGAGACACTGGCAATGTCGGTGTCGACTGGCGAACGAGAAAGAGCGTCGGCATCGGCGTGCTTCTTTCCTGATCGGTAGACAACACAAATCCTGATCGGTAGACAACACAAGCTTCAACACTTAGCTGAGGAGGGAAGGTGTTTGAAGGTTCGAATCGGCGCCCCTCGATGGCTCGAGTACTCGATGGTAGCGCGAGGGAAGAGCTGTTGCCCGGTAAAAGAAGCTTTATTGCACGCTCAGGCGTCTGCCCGGGTCCAAGCCCGAACCTCCGCTCTCCCTTCACATCCCAGGCGTCGTCACTTCAACCCTTGGTTCGACAAAGAGTCCTCCAACAAGCCAATAATACTTGGGGGTTGACATCATGCAAACCAAGTCGCACAAACTTTTATAACACACACGGCATTGGTCAAACATACGTCACAATCTACAACACCCGAGGGGATAGGTTCAGTGCGCAACACACGTCATTTCCCTCTCTCTCCTACGTTGTCGCCTGTGTCTTAGCCCAGACGACCGCCGGCGCCGCAGGCCCTGCTCGAGCTATCCTAGGAACCCGCGCACCACGTCTCTTTCCAGAACCCGCCACACAGCCGCGAGAATATTTGCCGGCCCTGTCCACTAACGACATGTCATTTTTCATCTCGGCCTGTCAACGTCTTTTCATTTTAACCACCTTCGTTGTTGAAACCCTGCACGCTTCGAGAACCATAATTGTAACCCGAAAGCGGTTGCACACAAAAGCATCCTTCGGTCGCATCTGGCGGGGCGGCAGCAAAGGACGCGTACTGATGTCAAGCTGTGACTGAAGCCGGGCGTCGTGCGTCGCTTCTCTCTCTCTCTCTACACGGCTCGCTTCCCATTCAACTCTTTATTTCCTCCTTTCTTTTGTTGCCAGCGCGGAGGCTGCACTGTCCTCTGACAGCGCCCCCGCTGGCCTGCGTGGGCTCTTCTGCGCTTCCTTTCCGCAGAGCCGATATCTATTCCTAGTTTTCGGCAAAGGTACACCGTGGTACGGAGAATCGTTCTGCGCTTTGAAGTATTCTCACGCTCGACCACCAACACCACGTGGGCCCTGCATACCTTGAACTCACTATAATGTTTAAAAATTACATCAAAGGTGGTCCAACGCGAAGACGGGGTCAGTTCCTGGAGAATGTCCCTGCACTATCACCCCGTTGCTACATTATGAAAACAGTTCGTGTCGAGTCATACAGTTGCCAGCGACCGCTAAACTTCAGAAATGTTTTCTTTCCAAAAAACAAGGCTTCTTATCTGCGCATGTGCACTTGGCGCCGGGACGAACCTGTTTGTGGTAGCCGATCGCGCTTTTATATCTATTTGCCTGCTTCTTTAAACTTTTCTAAACAGCCGCGATGCCGTGCTTGCCCATCTTCCTGATCCACAGAACGCAGGAAAAGCACTAAAATCTCTCCTGCAGGTGTCGCCGCTGTTCCTTTTGCCACTACATCAAATCCTTGCGGGCGCCGATTAGGACGATTAGCTACGGTATAGGGAACAATCTCTGAACACCGAGGATCTCTCGACAATTTGCTTAGAGGACGAGCTGGTAGCCAGGACGCAGTCGAGACGCCGTCGAAACACTGCTTTGTGTTTGGGCGGCACGCCTGCATTAGCCACGCATTCCACTACGTTGTCGCGTGGAACACGCACGAGAGATGGCATGAAAGCGCAAAAAGGAGAACAAAAGCAGCAGTACAGCACCCCCTAGGAGGATGTTGCTCCCACAAGCACACAAATCGGAAAAAAAAGGCTCGTTCAAGCTCACTAAGCGCATCCCTTTTCGCCGGTGCGCACGAAGCAAGAATCTATTTGTAGTACATCCCACTTTTGTTATCAGCTTCTAGGTACCTAGGGACAGAATGGCTAGGGATTTTTGACAGTGGCGCCGTCACTTGTTGGCGGCGCTTTAGCGTACTAGAATTTCTCTTGCGCGCACGTCAACTCGTTCATGTGCGCATTTCGCGCTCTGGACAATTTTGGTCGGTGTTGGCCGCTTCCGATGCCGATCGCGCGTCGTTCAGCTTTATCGGCATTTAGCCACGTAGTATGCGAAGTGCTTACCCGTAGCGACTTCGCTATGTCCGCCTTTTGCAGACGTATGTACGCCACGATGTGCCACCTTGCCACAACACGTAAGTAATATTCATTCTTTATTTGGAGCTTTGCCCTGTACGAGCGAGAGCACTTGGCAACAGCCATGCTATCATTCCATTGCGACTGCGGAGCGTGGTGTTGAGGCACACTGACGATAGCTGGGGAGAAATTAGCTGCAAGTGTAGCGATCGTGTGTGTGCTTCTCGTTCTGTTGTGCTAGGTGTTTAAGCACGACCGGTCGACATGGTTAGCGTGTATATCTATAGCTACTGATTCAACATTCGGTTCTGTCTGAGCGAGACTTCTCACTTGTGCCGGCTAATCAATCGGAGGGAATAATTTCTTTTCGCGCAAGTTGGTCTCGAGCAAAAACACCGCGAGTCGTTGTGGAGCAGGATAAGGACGTGGTTATGAATGATGTTACCGGCAGGAATGAGCGAAGGTTAGCTCAAGCGACCAGTGAGCCCGCAGTCCGGAGGCCCGTGGTTTCCTGAGCATGCTTGGCATTGCACTCCTATTCACTCACTTAACGCTTATATAACGAACATTTAGTTGGCCAGACAGTGGTCCTGGGTTTGCTGTCTACAAGAGCAACACGACAAACTGCTTGCTTTTTTGTGAGCAAACGTTCTTTGTGTCAACTAAAAACAGCATTACAACATGCAAATATATAGGACGGCCACTTTGTGACACACCACGGTTACCATGCAGAATGCAGTGCCTTGCCTATAGTTGTTGAAAGGTGCATGCCTAGAGGTGGTGTTAATGGCATTTTGCTCAGAGCAAGCTGCGAGGAACGTGGTGAAACTCCACACATGTAACTGCCCCTCATCAGGAAATGTTTTTAAAAAATTGTGCAGCCATCTATAATTTCCTTGGAAATTGCCAGGGCCGAGGCTAGGGCTAGTTGTTTAGTGTTTGCACAGTGCTAAATTTTTCAAAAGACACAAATCAAGTTGTCCCATGTGTGGATTCGACTGCTCCTATTCAGGTGGGTTCAAATCTGCACAGGCATGGAGTTTATCATTGTAAGCAATGGCTGTTAATGACAAAGGCAGGGGCAGCAGACATTGTTACAATGTTCAGCCCTTGTAAAGTGCCCATATCAGCTTGCGCAGTAAATAATCAGCCGGCAAAACGTAGGGTTAATGGATCAATGCTCAGCAAAATGGAGCACTTCATGGTTGAGAGATCACTGCCGCTACATTCTGTTGTGTTGCAGCTGGAACATGTCAGCCATGCTTGGATAAGCATGTTGAAGCCTCTTTTAAGGCTCAGAACGCCTGTGATCATGTAGAATATCACGAATCATTGTATGCTTAAATAATGACCTTTAATTTCCTGTTTCAGAAAAGCCAGCCATTGCAGTGCAAGGTATTCTTTGCCCAACACTTTGAAAGAATATTGCAGGTGTGTCCTGTACAGTGGCATGGTGAACCTTCATCCAGAGTCCTCGTGTGGAGATCCCCATAACAATATTCAACTCTCTCTGCCACCTGGAAAAAGGTCCCTGCAAATTATGCCATCTCTGAAAAGAAAATAAAGTACATATTCAATGAGTCATCCTCCTGTCAAGTTGAAAATAAATGCTGTAATGACGTACACAAGCTATCCAGCACTGGTACCGAGAGAATAAAACTTGTGTAACTACAAACCACCATGCATAGTTAGCTTAAAAGAAATACACATATACTTGCGTATATATACACATATACATATATTTTGTTACAAGAAATACCAGACCACTACCTATGCTGTGCCCTAGCACACTGACATTAAACATAAGACAAAACGTTACTTCTGGCTTTGCCACAGTGCCAGTGTTGGAAAGCACAACTTGAAAGTTGTGACATCTCATGGTGTGGCCGAATTTCGGCTTTTGTGCACAGAAGTAGCAAATATGTGTTCACTGAGCAGAGCACCGTCTCTACGCTTTCCGTGTTTATTATATCCATATTTGCTTCTGTCGTGGGCTTCCTTGCAATGTAGGGTGGCGAAGCTTCACAGGGCAGTAAGGCTTCCATATGGAGTCGGGCAATTTGTGAAAAAGCTTAGCAATTGCAAGTAGGAGCCTTTCAGGGCTAGGTTTTATAAAATGTAATTGTGTAGATGACAGGAAATCTGGATGCATAAAATAACAGCAAAGCCATTCCTTGAAAAAACTGAAGTGGTACAAGAATATTGTGACACGTATATGCACTAAGTCATGATGATGCAGCAGCACACATCTTTTAGTTTGCACGGCACATTTCAGTTTGTACGCTGGGGTTTCTTACGCGCCCCATTGGGGGGGGGGTGGAGCAAGAAGGGTGTGGTACCTACTGCAAGAACTTTTCAAATTGGATCATTATTATCAGAGGTAAAAATGTTTGAAGCGGCACTACACCAGGATATTGGGTGGCGAATCACTGCCAGTACGACACATGGCGATGCTGTGTGGCAGAGGAAGGGAAAAAAAGGACGAAGTGTGCTTGCTATTGTGGCCACAGTTGGTCATCCTCTCCAAGGAGCCAGGTGCCTCCCGACTGATTTGAGCTGCTACTGCACGATCTGAACAAGTGTGACAGTTTGTAGCGACACACAGGCGCACTGTGGTGACACGGCGTGCGGCATCATCATCCACCATTTGGTGCATGATGCTTGCAAGGGGAGGGTAAACAGAGCTCAGTCTGAAATTTGGGCACCTTCCACAGCATTTAACGATGCAGTTCTAGGCAAATATGAACATGAGCGTGCAATGTACTTGTCAGCTCAAAATGGCCAGGCCTGGTGAGGGGCTCATTGAGAAAATGGTAAAGATGTAGCATTTTGGTTGCTGTCTGGTATTCTCTACCGATTTATTAGATTATCACACTGGAGGCACTGGTATTACTTCATGCCACACACGTTGTACAAAATCATCTTATCAATTATCCAGTATTTGCAAGGTCTCATGCACGAGTTTAATCCTCTGTTGCATTTAACCGCATTAGTGTGCTTCCACCATGGCCATGTCAACACCTTCGTCTTTTCGTATGGCTACAATATCCCATTGCTTTAAGATGACCAAGGCCCTGCACTTGTGCATGGCAATATGGTTGTGGCAATATTTAAAGGTATTGCTCATTTTTACCCGGAAGGTCCACTTCTGCAATATCTTTTCCAACACACTGTAGTACTAGTCACAGATGATAATGACGAAAAGCAGAGGACGGCTCACGTGACAATGTTTCCTGCTCGCTCCTGACACGAGCAGAGGGAGACAACGTGACTATGGGGCCATTCGCTGCTCAGAAGCTGGTAATACTAGTACAAACTTTTGAAGACAGTCATTAAATAAGACTGAATGGCTGGCAAAGACAAATCAAACTCTTATTGACATCCTTGGACAGCAATGGCACATATGCTTTAAAATTTTCAAGGTACAATGAACACATGCTTATTATACTAATTATGTTATACCCCTGTACACAACTAGAAAACTACAGTGTCGTTTTGAGCAAGTGCATTTTAACACATGCTGTGTCACTTTGGAAGGGCACTGCCACATGTGAAAAACTTCTTGGGTTTCATGGTAATGCTGATGGATGAGTTAGTAGGTGCAGCAGTACATGTTTAGACAGTGAGGCAGTGTTCGCTAATGCAGTGCTGTGCTGTATCCAGAAGTGGTATGAAATATAAATGAAGGAAATTAACAGCAGCCATCCCCATGAAATTTGGTACAAACGTCACTCAAACCCTGCCACCTTTCTCTCTTGCAGCAATGGCTTATTTTGAAGGTGCTTCTTCTTTCACCACTGCCAATGATAACGGGAGCATATATTTTCCAGAGTGCTGGTAATAAAGACGATTAACAGCCCCTGGTGTACATTGCCACTTTCTTGAAGCTGTACAACTGCTGCCCGTTGGGTCTGCCCTTCCATTTTGTCTCTCTAGATGGGAAATCCTGAAATAAAGAGAAGCACAGAGCTACATTTACCATTAACAGAATTTGCAGCCTGATTTACAATGCCCCCAAAACAAGCATGCAGTGGTATGTGTGCTGAAAATGCAATCTTCTGCAACAAGGATTTCAATTTGTCAGGCCACTCTTGCATGTAGAAGCATGAATCGTTGGGCTACTCGATGCAACATTTGTGGGACAAAGAGCAAAAACCGCACGGTGAAAACTGCATTTACAAAAGGGGCACATACATGAAAGACTCAACGTGCAACTGAATTCAATATATATGCAGCTCTCATCAAGTTCTTTGTTCTTCGTCCCACAAATGTAAATTTTGCATGCTTTACTTATGTAGGTGTAGGTGTGACACTTACTTACGTAGGTGTCACAAATGAAAATTCTGACTATTGCATGCGACAGAGCATGTAACAGCGCAAAGCTCCGAATAACGGGGATTATTACTTACGTGTCGTACGAAGTCGTCGATCTGCCAAAGGTGGCCACGGCAAAGTAGACAAGGGTAACCAAAGCTCGCTACCTAGGCTGTCAGAGCCCCAATGAAGCTGCACGACGCGCGGTCAGCACGGCCGCTCTAGACACGCGCGATAGGCATGGGATCGGCACGGGAGCTACTTGTAACTCGGCTAGATACGTGGAAAGGCAGCACATCACAATCATCGCCCTCGACCTCCATAGATAAGGCAAACTCGCTACGGGGCACCGGACTGCGTTGACGAAACGCACAAGCACTGGAGCCGTGTTCCGAGATGTGCACACTCCATGGCACGGCGGCACGGCCGCGTGTCTTCTCGGTCTCGGTACTTGGTCAGAGAACACCTGACTCGGTGGTTCGGTCGGTTAGGCGGCATGCAAAAAAACCCGCCAACAAGTGACGGCGCCACTGTCGAAAATCCCTAGACATTCTTTCCCTAGGTACCTAGAAGCTGATAACAAAAGGTGGGATGTACGACAAATAGATGCTTGCGCGCACGAATACGGTCATGTGAGAGGTTGGTGGTGGAGCGTAGGATCGCCGAACGTAGGCGGCACCAGGTGGAGCCACATCGCGCCTGTTAAACTTCGCGCGAATTTTAAATCCACGTTGAAAGTACAGACGACGCTTTTGGAGCCTGTAAAATGCGAACGAGATGATTAATATCCATGATAGTTATACCATAGCAATAAGGAAAGAAAAAGGGAGGAAATGTTGCGGATGAAATTTAGATAATTAGGCTATTTTTCTTGAGGAGACAACAAGAAACAGCGAGAAGTTAAAAAGTACAATTTTTCGGCATATTTGCCACTGGTTTGTAAAAAAATCAGAGCTTGAGTAAAATATCTATCCGCAACATTTCCCTCATATACTAAAAACGAATGCAGTACCGAAAACCCCGTGTAAATCAGACTAAATTTGGGCGCGCTAGAGCTTCTCAATGTGCGCCTGTAATCTCTATAGGCGCTCGCACTGGTGAGCCCTCTTAATCGGAGAGAAACTTCGGAGAGTTCAAAGAGGCACGAAACGTCCGTTCATTTTCAGCGCACCATGCAGGACGACTGTTTTAGTTTCGAAGAGAGAAACGGAAAGGGGAGGTAGAGAAAAGTAACAAAACAACAAATACCAAAACACAAAAAGTCAGCAAAAGCGATCCTCGCGTCACTTGTGCAGACAGCGTGACCTTGGGCACAGCTGTGAAAACTTGCTTTTGAGGGGCTTGACCTGTCTGTGGCACCTCATGCAGGCCCTGCAGGAGTCGATCCCGGGTGCTTTCGTGCTGCGTCCCCCCACTCGGTGTGGGCTATGTGGTTGAACTAAGAGAATGCCGCTCCTTTTCGTTTTTTTCTTTTTTTCCCAGAAAGCTCGCCCTTGGCATAGTGGCATACAATGGCACTATGTCAACGGAACGTCGATGGGAAGCGAGCGGTGTTTGCGTGTGATCGCGTTTTTTGCGTCGTCCTCGTCGGGTAGCCGTGACCCACGGAACTGGTAGCGGGAACAGTGATGGCCACTGCCGCCGACAGCGAAAAAAAAGTTAAAAAACTGGTTACATTTGTGCTATGCCATATACATGCGCCGCTTACGGGCGCACCTCTCGCACCCCTTCAGGGCTGCAGAATTCATTTTTTCCGCTTCTCATCGGCGAAGCGCGATCGGCAGCTCCGAGCAGCATGAATCAGGGCTGTGAGGTGCCATGATTGCTGTGTGACGCAAATACTGCGACCCACACGCTGCCGTGAAGGCATTGGAATGGAATGTGACCTTTATTGAGAGAAAAAAAAGGGGGGAAAAGGGAAAAAAAGGAAAGAAGGGGGACGGCTCTTGGCCATTGTTGGGGATGAGGTGGGAAAGGGATTAGGGGATTGCGGCTTGATGATCAGCTTCATTTTACGCCTTCGCACGGGTCAGTCGACCCCTCCTACACCACTCTAAACAGGCCACTTTGACTTCCGTATATTGCCATAGCTTTTTGTACTTCATTGTCGGACTGTAATAAATTCCGTAGAGCTCTTATGTCGGAGTGCAGCAGATGTTCAATGCGCTGTCTGCCGTTTGAGAAAGCTGCGCATCTCCAGATGAGATGCTCTAAATCTGCCCGGCAAATCTCTTGACAGTGTGTGCATCGCGTAGGAGCGTTTCTACTCGTAGGTCGAGTAGCTTGTTGCCACTTGTCTAGTATGTGTGGTGTGTATGCAGCGTTGGCCATAACATTGTTTAAGAAAATTTCTTGTTGACGAGTGAATCCGCCCCTTTCATTCAGGATGCGCGTTGGTGTAGCTTCCAATAGTCTATTTTTGCTGTCTGATTTCATTTTGGTGCGAATGGAATGCATCAGTGCTCTGCTAGGATAGCCTTCTGCGCAGATCTTAAGATATGGATTTTGGTCTACCGGGAGTGGGGTGTGAGGAGTTGTATATGTGATCAAACCCCCCCGCCTGAGCGGCGACCGCGTGAGCGGCTGCTTTGCCCCCGTCCGTGCCAGTATGGCCCGGTGTCCAGAGAATTTCAACCATAATCCCGGTGTCTTGGATTCTTTTTAGCTTTTTTTACTTTATTTATGGCATACTGCAGGCCCAAGTAAAGGCCCAAGCAGGAGTGGTATGGGAAAAACAAAGTACAAAGTAATAACAACAGGGAAGCAACGTTGTAAGTATGGAACGAGATATAAGGGTAGCAATACAAGAGTTGGCAAACAAACAAAGCATATACATGTTCAGAGCAATAATAAAAAAAGGGGGAGTCAAAAAACAGAAAAAAAACTTATCTTAATTGTGCAATAGCGTCAATATTGGACAGGTGCTCACAAGGCAAGTTATTCCAGTCTATTATTGTACGCGGGAAAAATGAATACATAAATAGGTCAGTTTTAGTGCTATAAGGCGTTAGGGATTCAGTATGGCGATGCCGTGTCCGACGTGCTTTGAGCGGATTTAGAAAAGGCTGCGGGTTAAGGGACAAACGGTTATTTTTTAGCAAGAACGTGAATTTTAGTCTGAGAATATTCCGCCGTAGTTGCAATGTTGGAATGTTATTAGTTAGCATTAAGGTTGTTGGTGAGTCAGTTGAACGATATCTGGAAAAAATGAATCTTACTGCTTTGCGTTGTATCATTTCTAATGCGTCAATGTTACGTTTGGTGTAAGGATCCCAAACAGTGCATGCATATTCCAATTTTGGACGGATTAGCGAGTAATAAGCGGTTAGGCGAGTGTTGTGGGGAGCCTGTTTTAATTTATGCCTTAAATAGCAAAGCTTACGGAAAGTCGACTTACAGATGTTAGAAACATGCGCATTCCAGGATAAATTGTTAGTTATAGTAACACCTAGGTATTTATATTGATTTACTTCTGTCAGGGGTTCGGAAGCGAGGTTGTAGGGAAAGGATGGCGTTTTAACCGTTTTGGTAATTTTCATAAAAGCGTCTAGAACAGAAGAGACCCCAGAACACCGTTGACATCCACACTGACGCCACAGTCAGAGATGAAAGAGCCAGCATGACATGGGTAGCCCATCTGCACCACAACACAATGGATATAACACATGTCATCTTCCCGGCGGTGCAACTCTACACGCAGAGTTATTGGCAATATGGGTGGCGGTGAGTACTATTCCTTTCGATTTGGGAGACATCAGCAGTACAAGAATTCACTACCGCATTCTTAAGATTCGTACGAAGCAGTAACTGAACTAACCGCGCCAACGACTGAAGATGCTGTGGCCAACGACACCATGAAGGCATTAATTTGTGATTCGCTTGGTGCCTTCGCTGATCCCGGCGCAGTCGTCCAGCCGTTCGCGACGGTAAAGAAGCCGCCGGGTACGTACTCCCAGGCTGCTCCATGCTTAAAGAAACGCTGCTAAACGACTCTTGTAGATTTTGCTCTCACTGCCAAACTTTCGCGCATTGAGAACATACGTCCGTGAACCGGGACCAAGAATATACTCCTTCGTTTTTCCGAGACGAGACGGAAAAAGGGAACGTAAGCAACAAAAACAGCAGAAATATAAAGAGTCAAGAGAGGTTTTCTTTCTTTCACTGCACGTGTAAGCGCGTGCTTAGCCAGAACGTTCAGAGGGGAGGCCGTATTGTTTCTGACGTGGGAGGCAGGCCCACGGGATGTGACGGATGGCGGTGCAGGTGCCATATGATTTAACGAGACGTCACCCCCCCTTTCCCCTCCTCCTCTTTACGCACGCGATCTCATACAAACCACGTTACGCCCCTCAACTGACCATGTGGGAAGCGAGCGGTGTTTGCGCGTTTCCGGGCCTTTTCCGTTCGGGCGGCATTTTGCCACATTTTTAGACACCTAAGGCTTGCTCACGGGCGGCTCTTTTCGCTGTAAGTGTTCACCATGCCGGCGAGGCCTCCTGGAAATGCATACGGCGTTTCAAATCGAAAATAACCGCAACGCTCACTGTGTGTGTCGCTGCCCGACCACGTTGTGCCATAAAGAAACGCAGCGGTAGCGCACGACAGGTTCGGCGCGACGCCGTACAGCTCGTTTCGTGCCGTGTTCGCGAGAGCGCTCCACACTGACATGCAAAAGGCGGATTCCAGTATTCGCACTAACAACGAGCGAACTGGTGACATCACTGACCCGATTTGGTTCACAACTGTAAGCTCATCGGTTAAGAGCAATTTACATCCGAAGATTATAGCTGTGAATATCATTCTGAAATGATGATTAATTTTGCCTCGGCTGCTAAGCGTCGTTAAGAATGGCAGGAATTCCTTCATAATTCCTGTTTACTATTGAATCAGCTGAAGTGAGTAGAATATGATGATATACGCAGCCAACACAGCCACCATCAACAAAATCTAAAATATTGCCTTCAGGTTATAGGAATGTAGGCGCGTGAGCAAACTGCCGTACAACTTATTTTGAAGAAAATAAAAGCGCATGCACAAACAAGGAGAGCCACAAATATACACACATGTAGGCACTGCTGTACAAACATACCAAACTGGTTAACAAACATGCCCAGCTGCCTCGTTGTATAACTTATGGCATGAACTAAAGCAGATTTTTCACATAACTACGTTTTCAAGGTAACCCCAAAGCAACAGATATAAGGCTTTTTTGGCTGAATAGATGAAAGCTGGTAACAATATGTTGGCTTGAAGCTTGTATAACAAAACTACAAGCCAGAACAACTGCAGTGCTGCTTTCTGTGTAGGATGGCGTGGCAGGGTATGGAAAATACAGGTTGCCAGAAAAAAAATCTACACATGCACATTCACTTCCTCACAGCTGTGAAGTTGTGTTGAAGCATTAGTGACATAACGACTAGGTTAATTGGTGCTATTCTTTAATCGAATGTGTGTGCGTGACTTCAAATTCCGGAGGAGGCGGCCTCACTTCGATGGAGGGAAAACGCTGTAGCCCCGCTTACTGTGCGATGACAGTGCCCGCTCAATCACGCGTGATCGAAATTTTCGGAGTCCACTACAATGACGTGCTCGATGATAGTATCATGGTTTTGGGACTAGAACCCTAGAAACTATTATTGTGTGTGTGACGCGATACGCACATGCATGTTGATGACACTAAGTCATGAGTGTGAACATTTGAAACTGACTGGGACAGCACACCTCGGTGCCGGGTCGCTCTTGGGCTTAACTGTGCCTGCAGCAATAATTGCATTGTGTTTCAATATCCGCTTTTTCATCGCCAGGCCGTAACCAGCCGATCGTTAAAACGGAAAAAAGCATATCTCAAGCCATTGACAGTGCGCGAAAAGGAAGTGTTGCGATACGCCACTCTTGCATTTGGCAGAGGAAATTGTTAAAAAAGGGAGAGAGATAAGAAAAGAAAGGTCTTACTGCACGGCAGGTCACTGCTGACTGCCACTTTATTCAGTCGCGTAAGCCGATGTAGACAGCACGGGCGCTTCGCCTTGGCCCTTCTACGGCCCTGCGCTTCCGGCGGACGGCGGTGGGACCCAACATGACAGCGCACCAAATTATGCCAAATTTGGCGCAAGCTTGCAACCGCACGCGTATTGCCCGCCGAATTTGGCGGGGTATTTTGGAGGGGTTTTTGAGATGTCGCAACCCTAAAAAAGGGAGTCATGTGGGCTCCCTACAGCCAAGTAAAGCCCCTCTAGTTTTAAAATTTAGTAGTGTCATTCATTGTCCTTTTCGCCACCGCGCTCTCCCCGGCGTTTGATCCACACCAGCTGCTGCGCCCCAACCTCCTCCGCTCCCCCATTGGCCGATTCGTGTCACGTGGGAGAAGACGAGCGTTTCTTTGTATTTTTTCTCTATTTTTTCTTTCCACTGCACTCCCGCCGCCATTTTCGGACCTGCGCGACGACGGTGCTGGCTCGCGAACGGATTGATTGAGTGCGTGTGTTATTGCGTTACAAGGTTGTAGTAGGATACAACTTAAAAAGAACGGCAGTTAACAGCAAAGGCCGACGGACCGTGCGCGCAGGTGTTGCTCCGCCAGCCAATCACACAAGCAAACCAACTCGTCGTCACGCGACCTTTTCGAAATGGCGCCGTGTTTATGCATTCAGTACCTGCGGACCGTCCTCTGTTCCTGAGTCCTGTCGTCGGTATAACCCATGATGTGCTCGAGGAGCATGGACAAAAGTCTGTGGAGGCTCAGCGTTTCAATGTGCAAAAGGCCGCGGTACAGTTCATTACGCTTCCGAGCCCATTTTACGCATAAAACTTCACTGAACTGAGTTGGGAAAACTCGGGTGTCGGAGCTTGGGAAGCGCCGGACTTTTGCATTGCAAGCGCTTGATTTCAGCTCAACAAATACTGACCCTTTCCATGTTCAACTCTAATAAACGAATCAAAACGTAATAATTTATGCATCTGTCCATTAGTATTGCCACCCTTTATTTTGGTGACATGGAAAGTTTAAAGAAGGAACTATTCGAAGCTTCGCGGAGGTACAGTGGGTGGTGGTTATAAGGGCGTGGGAGGGGCTTCACTGCAGACTTGAGTTGTATCCGACTATAGGAGGAACGTGTTAAGGAGGAAAACTGTATTCTATGGCCGTGCTGTTGCGCATTCGCGTGTCGCAAGCTACAAGGTTACGGGAAAGGCTTTTTAAGTTTTTTTGTTTCCCTTCTGACAAACGGGACGTACAAAGAAGAAAAGTAAATCGACAGGGTCGGGCGTACTGACTTCAAGGAGGTTGCAAAAAGCGCAAGCTTTGTAAAGTAAGTCCCACATTTCATGACCCTAACGTACATTTGATGACCTTATGCTGTGCGTGGTTCTTTAGTACGCTTCAGATGATGCAAACTCTGTCTGCTTCATAGGTAGTGCGGTGCCGAAGGTGCGTGCAGCTGGCCTGGCGATGCTGTGCGTGGTTTTAATACACTGAAGTTGACTTTTCTTAGAATGGGATCACTTATGGCTCTGTTTTGCGTCGACAGTGTTCCAATCTTCCACTGGCCTGCGACTTCAAAGCAACCTTATTAAGGCCATGTGTTCAGGTCGACCAGAAGTTAGCACCGAATGCAGTCGTTTAGCGTCAATGTACTTCCGCATGTGTTGACTTAGTGTGTTGTGTTTAACCTTTTTAAAGTCTTGAAGCGATCTCGCTATTAGGGACGTCGTAGTAGTTGTTTGTGGGTAACAGAGGTCACATGGGCAGCGTCTATTGTGCACTTTGAACGCTCCGGCACTCATGCATCATCCAAACAGCGCGAAGAAGTAACCTATTTGATAACCATTCTTCAGCCAAGACGGCTGGAATATTTCGCATTCCAGCCGAGCAAAGGTATTCTGCACGTGCGTAATTGAACCTACGAATTAGCACGCTCACATAAATTCACGCACTGGAAACCTGGAACCCTCGTAATCACGCTCTAAGTCGCGCTTGCTTACACCGCGTGCATGCAAGTCCTGTACGAGCGGACCTTTTAAGTCTTAAATAATTGTACGTTTACAGCATAAGCTGTTATGAGATAACTACAAGGGCCGTTTTTGGCGCCGTAGTTGTCCGCCGCCGCCGCCTGTGTCCGTAACCACTATCGCGCAAATTTCAGAAAAAATAACCAGGACCTAGGAGTATTCGAAATCATCCTCTGCGTGGATTCGAATCCACACGCTCTGCGTGGCAGTCGAGTATTATACCACTGAGCTATGCCTGTGCTTGAAAAACCATCGCTAAAATGGCTGAACAGGTATAACGTCTGCCGAGGAATTGCATATGTAATGTTACGTGGCAGAATATTAATGCGTCACTACATGTCGCAGAAAGTGGATTGCATAACGAGTTCGAGGAATCGTTTGAAAGGACACAGGGGTGCATGCTTCGTAGCTCTGCACCCATTACAGATGCATCATCAACATCTTCATTATGAAACAATCTTCTTCAACTTTTCTGTCATCATTATTACGAAGTGCTGCCTCGTGAAGCAGTTTTGGCGTATCGTGCCATGCGTCACGCGGGAGGCGACGTGCGCAGCCCCGACAGCAACCTGACTTGGCTCTTTAATACCTGATGGCGCCTCCTCGCAGGGTGCGGACCGCTGTTGAAGAAGCGAATCGCAGAGCTACGCGCGCGGCTGCAGCAAGGCAACGTCGGGTACAACAGACAGCTGTGCAAAGAGAAGCCCAAACCGCAGCTCGCTATCGACGCCTGGCCGAGAGTTCGGTTCGTTCTCGGGAAAACGACGCCGAAAGACTCTATAAGATCTGCAGTGTTACAGATTTGCACATTACAGAGAGAGAGAGAGAGAGAGAACTTTAATCCACAAATAGGTCCGGCGATTGTGTCGGGGTAGGCCCACAAGCACCCCAGCCTAGGTGACGGCCTCGAGCCCTTGGGCACGGGCGGCTTCCTCGGCGTGCTGGACGGCCCAGAGTTGATCAGCGAGGTTTTGGCTGAGCAAGCACGCCTCCCATCGCGCCCCGCGGTCACAGACTGCCATGTCTACCCCGTTCCTAACAAGGGGATCCTGCTGTGTGCTCCCTGTGCATTCCCGCATCATGTGCTGCAGCGTCGCTCTGGCTCCGCACACTTTACACGTGTCAGACGTATAAATGTCTGGGTAGCAGAGGCGAAGGATCACCGTGTTCGGATATGTGTGTGTCTGTAGTTGTCTCCAGGCAAATGCCTGTTTCTTGTTTAGTTTGGCGTGTGGTGGTGGGTGTTGTATCCTGTACATAGTTCTGGCAGTTTCGGTTTAGTGTTTAGGTTGGCAACACTGTGTCCTTGTGCTTGTATATATTTGTGGAACGTCTATTAAAACGGAGAGTATGCAACCGCTAACCGTGAGTGCGAGTCACTTCACCCATCACAACAATGGCGACGAAGATGGGATCCCTGCTGATATAGTTCCCGGGTGATAACCAGCCACGCCCCCCAGATGGCTTTTGCCGGCATCGCCCCACCGGATCCGTTTCTTCCGACACCGGGTCGTCCCGTGCAGCCATGGCCCCGATGGCACGACATGTTCAAGGTCTACCTGCTGGCGTCCGGTGCTTCAGAGTTCTCCCCAGAGCGACGCAAGGCTCTTCTACTACATTCCTTGGGACCCGAAGGTCAACGTATCTTCAATACTCTGTCTGTTTCGCAGGCTGCCCAAAAGACGGAGGAGGAAGGGACCGGAGCTACGCCCGACGTCTATGACTCCGCGGTAGTGGCACTGGCTAAGCACTTCGATACCACCTGCAACCTGGTCGTCGAGCGCCACCGATTTCACCGTCGAATTCAGTTCCCAGGCGAGTCTATTCCAGAATACGTGACCGCGCTACAAGAGCGTGCCGCGATGTGCTCATTTACGTCGCAAGAAGAGTCACTACGGGACCAGTTTGTTGCCGGTGTGTCCTCGCATCGTATTCGGGAACGTCTTCTGTTAGAAGGGTCTTCACTTTCGTTCCACAAAGCAGTTGCTCTCGCGAGTCAAATCGAGCAGGCAGCAGTGGAAATGAAGGAATTTTCCATTTCTGTGCAACCAGTATCTGCGCAGTCTGGCACAAAAGGCAGTTCATCGTTGCAATCACCGAATTCACTGCCGCGTGCTCGCACTTTCAGTCAACGCGAATCGGGGAACCGCCCCCCATCTCGACAGCGCTCCCCATCGAACTCGCAGCAACACGCGATTTCTTCGCATTGCTTCAGATGTGGTTCTAAGCAGCATCGCGCTTCTTGGAAACGCTGCCCAGCTAAAGGAAAAAAATGCTTCTTTTGTGGCCGTATTGGACATTTTGAAAACGTTTGCAACCAGAAGCGGTCGCAAGCAGCGGTCCGCGAGGTTTCAGTAGATAGCCCGTTGCAGGATGAAACCGTCGAGGTTCTTGTAGTTCAACAGCCGCTTGCATCCGGAATTCACATTATCATTCAAGTCGGGCAAGTCGCTATGAAGCTGTTAGTCGATTCTGGCTCTTCCGTTTCCATTCTTT
>JABSTT010001895.1:0-68416 GCA_013339685.2 Hyalomma asiaticum
ACGCTCGATTTCCGTGGGGCAGGATTGGGGTTCCTTTATTTTATTAAAGTTGTTCTGTCTCTGCCCCCGTAACTCCACCACCACATGGAATATAGCGGTTGCGACAGACAATCGCAACCACGACCTCGTGCTTCGCTGCAGCAGGCCACGACCACTTAGCCACCGGCGGTGAATGAAAAAACAATTGCATATGCCGAAGCATATGCCAGAGGGACTAACAGCGACGCGTAGAGAGACGAAATGCCACCGTTCATGCTTCAGTTAGTCCCTTTGAAAATAAGGACGAAACATTTCGACCATGAGATCTGCGCACGGCACGCATCGTTTTCAGTTGCTCTCTCCCCAGACTAACCGCTGGTCGCGAGGACTAACTGCAGCGGTTACTCCGGTTTTCGTCCTTTGCGGCTTAGAGTGTAGACTAAAAGAACATAATGCTTCTTTAAAAAGTTGGCCACTGCAAATCTTGCAATGCACTGCAAATCATGTGGTTCTATTTTTGCGAGCACTGAGATAATGTACAAGCATAAGCAGCAGATTAGCAGAGAGGTGGTGAAGGAGTAGCATTATTGTTAGAGAAAAAGAAAAATGCCAGCCCAGCTTCAGTTGACTTGTGTGACAAGAAATTTGCATTTCCGCAGCACGTGTTTTCTTAACCTTATGTTACGTTGGCAAAACAGCAGTGGCAACCGATGTCGTATGCACTTGCGTGTTATATTCTTGTGTTATGTTCAATGAAATGTTCAGTTGCGAGTCAGCACTTGTGTGTGTCGTTTCTTTGCTTGTCAGTCTGGTTGCCTAGCCGTGGTGTGCTGTTATACTTCAGTGTGAACCGATACCAACTTGCCCGAGTTATCGTTTTGTTAGTGTTTAAGCATTTCAACAAATGTTGATGGGCAGGTGATTTCAGCAATATGACGGGGCAGGTTGTTCCAGTTAGTCGAGGACTGGCAAAAGAAGGACGCGGAGAAGGTCATAGCGGGGCTGAGTGGACGGGTTAGGGTTACTTGTAAATGATGACCAGTACGAAGGGAAAGGCGTGGGGTCGGGGTCAAGGTATATGGTGCCTGGGGAAGCGAGCTGTTTTAATGACCACTGAAAAAATCAAGCAATGTATTCTGTGCCCCCAGTGACGCCATTCGTTGACAGAAAAGCAGATGCTTCCCAGCTGTTTTTGAAACCAAATTACAGATTCCCTGGTGTGAGCAGTGCAATAATAATTGGCTCGTGCTCACAGGAGCTTTCATGACTGATCGGCACCGTTTTCAGCTTATGTTAAAGAACTGTTGCAGTGCCTCTTCAAAGGAATTGAATACTGAGTGGGTTGGATAACCACGATAGGTTGAAAACAGGGCACAAAAAGTGCTTGCATCGCTGACCTCTCCTGGCCCCTTGTCTCTTGCGCCCTTCTTTTAGGTACTGTCTTATGTAGTGACCTTTGTCTTACTCATGTGTTTGTTTTGTTGTGCCTTGTTTGTGCGTGCTTTCAAACCATTGCTGATTAACATAATAGAGATGGTATATTTTGGAAATGCTGCTTGTTTTTTTTTGTTTTTGGCTGTGTATCTGGTTAGTTATTTTATTTAGCTATTTTATGATATGCCATTTACAGGGTACTGCACTTCAAATGACTGAAAGCTTGATTACCGTAATGAAGAGAGAATACATGTGTTGTATGATCGCTTTAAAGCTATTTAGTATGTTGAGATAAATATAATATTCATTCATCAACTTCAAATAAACGTCCCTAATTAGTGCTGGCATATACACTTAGTGTGGACGTCCGCAACATAGAAGCAGCACTGAAGCATTTCATTACAGGAGTTGAGGGACGCGAAGATTTAAAAGCTTGTTTTGGTCATATGTATATACATACATATCTGCATAAAATGCCAGGTTGCATATATATGTAACGTTGGTCAAACACCTAAGCGCACCACGCCTAAAAGGCGGAGCGGCTGTGGGACCCACAATTAACGCAGGCAAAGGTGTCACGCGTGGGCGAAGCGATGAGCGTGCGTCACTCTGGCCACTCTCGACCCGAGCGCGCCGATCGAGATAGCGCGACGTTCCGACAGCTCCGGCCGCCGCTACCGGCATCGAGAACACGTAGGTGGGCAGGAGGCTTTGTGCATATCTTCTTCCATATATATATCGTACACGTGAAGCAGATATGCACGACGTGCACAAAATATTCAGCGTTGTAGCGCGCCTAGCTGCCTCCAGCTACGCCGCGTGCTTGGCCGCAGTACGCCGTCAAAACGCACTTGCGACCGTCGCGAGGCATCCGCGTGCGCGTCGTTCGCCGACTCGTTTATGATCGCGCTCGATGGTGCACAAGCGTCAGGAAGGTGATATAAGACTTGGTGACGACAGCTCGGCTGAACACGCGCCGCTGGATTGTTCGAAAGATCCAGCTTCGCGTGTCCAGTTGAGCCAATACGTGCGCACGGTCGCAATGCGACGACCGGTACACGTACGGACGTGTATTGCGTAGGACTGATCGTGCGGATCGGATAACTATACATATCGAGTTATAAGCGAGTGTCGCCTCCTCTGCGACGACGCATCTCCTAATATCTTGGCTGGAAATATAGGACAAGTACACAAGAAGGGTTGAATTCGATCGCCGCTGATATTCTCGCTGTGCGACCGATACATATTTCTCCTCAATGATGTAGCACTCATGCCTATTAGTTTGTCGCCAAATTGTTGCAGCACATATAATAATATCCCTGTTTATCGGCGCTTAATTAACCGCAGCACTAGCAAGTGCATGTGCAGTACGTATATACGCTGGCCCAGCTGTACAGTGCCACTGCACGCTTTCACTGCACGCTGTCCCAGTGTGCAGCGATAAAGTCAGTGTGACAGTGAAAACTCGGTGCGCGACAGCGAAAACGCAGTGCCGCCCAGTGCGCCACAGCGAAAATGCAGTGTCGCGCAGTGCGTACCAGCGAAAATACAGTGTCTACCAGTGCGTACAGTGAAAACGCAGTGTCGCCCCGTGCGTCCCAGCGCGTCGCAGCGGCTTTACAGCGAAAAACACCGTCCCAAGTGTCGCCCAGTGCGCAAAAATGCACTGGGACACGCTGTTTTTTCCGATAGGGGAGGCCTCCACCCTGGGCACGTAAATGTGTAAACAAAAGTATAGCCACGCACCGAGGCGGAACGAAATATGGCGCGCTTACATTTGTTGACAACAATGTTTCGAACCACCTAACCTAGCCAAGTCCATCTACCTTATTGGTGACGTCATCTGCACCACCACACTTCCCAAGCGGCCGTCGCTCACCAGCTCAGCAAGAGAAACTCGCAGAGCGCACGTTCCCTTTTCGCCATACGCACCTCCAATTTCGCACAGTCGCACGGTGCACTGGTGCCTACGACACCGCCAAATATGGACGCGATAGGCCGCGTACTTTGCGAACAAATCGCACTTCAACTAGCCTGAATGATGAGTGGTTCAACGAAAGGAAATAGGCGCATATTTCTGCAGTCCATAATGGTAGCACGGCTCAGCGCCTAGTGGGGGAAGGGGATATGGGATATAAAGTGGATAGGGGAGAATAAAGAGGAAAGAAGGAGAAGCTCGACAGTCGCACCGTGAAACAGCACGTCCCGTCTTGGAGTACAAGGCAGCCGGGCGAATGGCATCAGCCGCACCAATGCGGAGGCGTTTCCGCCACCGTCGTGAAGATCCTACACGAGCGGCACAGCACTACACAGCGCGTCAGTTTGTGCGAGCAGCGTGGCGCGTTGTGGATGGTCCGCCGGGATGAATACGGCGAGGGTGCGGAGCAGGGCGAGGAGTTGGACGAGCAAGGCATCCTTTACCTCGTCTGCTGTGGTGGTGGAATGTGCACCAAGCGGGTCCGGCAGGACGGGACTTGTTGACAGGGTAGCTGGGAGCTGAAGCGCCGACGCAGACTTGTTTTGGGCGCGTACCTTAGGAGCGCGCGCCGTGGGCGTGGCCAGCGGAGCAGCAGAAGGCGGGGCAGCAGGCGAGGCCGGGGGGGCGTGGCTTGCTGACTGCAATGGAGCGGCGCGGCGCCGGAATCGGGCGGGCGCATTCCGATGCTGTCTTGCTCGGTGGGCTGTTTTTCAGGGCAGCTGCATACGATTGGAGTTGAATTTCCTCCCGTACCGCTGCCTTGACGGCTCGCCGGGACACTGGTGTCGGTGCTGTGGTGATGATTGTAGCCACTCGACGCTCCTCTTGCCATCTGGGGCAGGTAGGGGTGCTTGCGGGGTGGCCACCACCACAGTTCACACATCGCGGGGCACGTGCCGATCATCATCATAGTGACTTGAAAGAAAGGAAAAGGCGCTAATTTCTGCAGCCCGTGAGGGAGCACGGCTAAGCGCCTTGGGGGTAGGGGTATGGGAGTAAAAGAGAAGAAGAAAAGAAAAGAGGAGTGGGAGTGTTCAAACGCGGTAGCTCAAACACGAGCACACCGCACGCAAAGGGCGCCGTCGTCATCGGGGCAACACACAGCAGTGATGGCGTTTCCGCCGCAGGCGAGTGTCCAGTCACTCGCGCTGCAACAGGGGCGTTGGCACGGCAGCGAATTTAACGCACGCCGCGCGCATCGGGTGGTCTGCGGGAACACAGTCCACCACATCTCTGATGACCCCGACGAGCACGGCGATGAGGGCATCACGCGGGTCGATCTCGGGGACCGGTGGGGCAGCAGCAGGCGGCGTCGAAGCGTCGGCAGCAGCAGGTGGTGTGGCAGGGCGGGGTGCCGGCGCGGGGCGCTGGCGTCCGTGAGCCACGGTAGGTGACTTGGACGGGCCGGTCTTCACTGCAGTGGCATAGGAGCGCACCTCGCGGGTCTCCTCGCGCACCGCAGCTTTGACTGCCCGTCTTGATAGCAGGGCCGGTGATGAGGCAAGTACGGTCGCCACGCGCCGTTCCTCCTGCCACCGCGGGCAAGTGGGATTGTCGGCGGCGTGACTCCCGTTACAGTTCACGCACCGGGGCTTGCAAAGGTCTGTGGCCAGGTGTTGGCGGCCACAAATGATTCACGCGCCGACCCGCCGGCATGCCTCGACGACGTGGTCGAAGCGCCCGCACTGTCGGCACTGCTGTGGTCGCGGCTTGATGTGTCGTACTCGAAGCCGCAGCCCGTTGATCTTGACAACTCCGGGGGGGGGGGGGGGGGCAGGAGCACCGAAACGCACCTTTACGGTGCGTCCCTCCCTCGTTGCCGAGAGTACTGGAGCCGCGGAGTCCATTCCGGCACACAGCTGCTCGTCAGTGATGTCACCGTCCACCCCGTACACGTACCCGAGGCTGGAGCGGCGATCGGCTGGTTCCCGGGCAGTCACGGGCACGCCGTTGAGCTCCTTGATGGTCAGGAGCTCGGCCAGACTCTCCCCCGACGACGCATCCGCGGCCACAATGTTGCGACGGTGGTTAACGCGCACCGCCGCCACACCGGGCCGCGAAGAGAGTGCCGCCGCAAGAGCCAGGCGAGGCGAGTCCGTGAATGAACTGCCGGGAGTGGAGGGGCGGTAGAGCACAGTCCCTACCGTGCCTGTTGATGGCTCGATCACCGCCGATTCCAGGGCCCGTGCTCGCCGGCGCGCTGCTTTGCTGACGACGAGTTGATATCCATCGTCGGCAGGCGCTGGGGTACGGGGTAGGGGCGGACGTTCGGCCGAGGCGCTGCGGGGGCTCGCCAAAGGACGGGCCGCTGCTGCTGTGGGCTCGAGGGCGCGTTGTTGCGCCCGCTGCTGCCTCTTGCGTTTGTTTCTCCGCCGCCGGGCACTCTTGCTGCCGACGAATGTCACGGCCGTCCTATAGGCGGGGCAGCCGCGGTGTCGATAGAGCCGGCGGGCGGAGAAATCGGTTGTGCCGTGCTTGTGGGGGTTGCCGGCGCTTGCGGGGGCGATGACGAAGGTGCGGAGGTGTCGCACGTGGCCAGCTTCCGCGGGGCATTGTCGTCGTCTTCGTGCTTGTCGTGCGGGCGCTTTCGGCATGCCGACACGTCCATCTCCTCGTCCGAGGGCGGGGGAAGAGGTGGCAGCACGGAAGAGTCCGCAATGTTGGCGCCGGGTGCAGCTGCTGTCTCCTCAGCTGCGGCTGGCGCGGTGGTGGGGGTCGCAGGCAATCCTGCGGTGGCTGGCGATTCGGAGGGCGCGGGTGTTGAGACAAGCGCCTCCTGCGCCTTGTCCCGAAGCCACCCTCCGATAGCTGTAGCGGCCTGCTTTTCCAGCGCCCGCTGGGACCTGCGACGCATGTCCTCGGCGAGGCGGCGCTGGGCCTTCATGTAATCTGGCACGCTCACGTCCCAGGAAGACTGCCTGCTGTTCGGCGGTGTCGCATCCATGGAACCACACTCGCGGAACGGGCACAGTCTGTAGAGAAACCGCGAACACTCACGTGTCCGTTAATCCGTGCAGGACGGGAAGGGCACGACGCGCGCGGCGCCGTAGTTGTGCGAGCGAGGCGGCCGCGCGACCGCTCTCGTAGGTGACGAGCTCGCGACTGACGCCAGGGAGAAGGGCGAAAACGACGGAGCGCCGAAAATACGTCTTCTCTCTTCGGCTGTTCAGAAGGAACTCCTCATGCCGATGAAGCGGGATGCTTGCGGCCGCAGCGAATGCAGTCCTCCGGTCGCGGGCACGTGGAGATCACGTGGCCATAGCGGCCGCACTGGAGGCATTGCACGGGGCGGGGCCTCACCGGATGAACACGGAAAGGCACCTTGAAAATAAGAACACACTCGGGAGGGGCCGTGCCGAAGAAACGGAACTTCACAGTACTGTCCTCACGAGCGGCGCTTAGTACAGGAACACTCGCGGTCGTGGCAGCGAGCAGCTCAGCGTCGGAAAGATCACCGTCGACTCCGTACACGAAGCCGGTGGACGAACGGCGATCGGAAGGCTTACCGGCGGCGACGGGGATGCCGGTGAGCTCCGTGATGGATAGGAGCTCCTCGAGGCACTCTGCGGACGACGCGTCCGCAGCCACGATGTTCCGACGGTGGTTAACACGCACTGCCGTCTAGAGCACTGCACGGGCCGGTTTTTTCCGGCCCGGGCCCGGCCCGGCCCGAAAACGCCGAGCTCCGGCCCGCCCGAGCCCGGCCCGGTGTTTTTAAATACGGCCCGTACCCGGCCCGGGCCCGAAAGGTTTAGGCCCGGCCCGACCCGGCCCGGCCCAATTCAACCAATAATTCTTTGAGCATAAACAAGGCACTGTCCAATCTTCTCCTATAGTGAAGATACCAGCCGCACTCAAGATACTTTCCGGAGAGTGTTGTGAAAACATATGACAGTGTCACGATTTGCACTGGTACTGTGTTTACCTTCGGTTAATTACACCTGTAACACTTTAGCGAAAGAATTGCAGGGAGTTATATGAGGAGGCATAGCTGGCTGTCTCATGCACACAGTGCTAACGGTGCAATGTTCTTATTTCTTTTCAAAGAACGACTACTTCATACAACGCCAACATAAAATGGAAAAACGGCGGACATTTATAGTTGGCTTTACTATAATTGCTGGGACTATTGAGTAAATAGCGCAGAACTTATCCTGCAAACTTCGTTTATTGCGCAATGCAACGAGAGGGAGAAAAAAATGCAGTCTAACTACTCCTGGGAGCATTCGCCAGGCTGAGTAACGTTATTAAACCTGTCGTTTCGACTCCTCGGTAGGCAACTGTCTCCAACGTACGCTACATTTTCATGCTACAAAGAAGGGAGTCCTCTCCCGCACCTTTGTTCGCCGAACCACCGCCACCGCAGTGCTATAGATCTGTCAAAGCAAGCCACACACGTTAGCGAGCGACATACCGTCCTCGCTATTAGCTTTAGATGCCTATCTCGTCGCCTTTGTTTGACCGTCCTCGGTCTTTGAAAGTGTTATACTTTAAATCAAGACCGGACTAAGGGCTTCCGAAATAACTGCTTATTAGAGCGCCCAACTGAACTAGCCGCTGGCTTCTTAAGCGCTCCACGTCGAACGCGGCGGGTCTGGTGTCCGGAGCGTGATCCCATGAGATGACTGCAATCGGGAGAGTTGGTTGCCGCCGAGGACCAGAGACCTCGGTGCAAACAGGGGAGCGAAGTCTGTCTGTCTGTGGCTCGCAGTCGTGGTTGTAGTCTTGCAGCTGGCGGCTGTGACGGTGGAGGCGACGTGTGCCAGAAAGGAAAAAGCGGTGACTACGATGGGCAGGAAAAGGCGGAGAGTAGAGGAAAAGCAAACTTCTGAGAGGGGTAGAGCCCACGTGGAAGGACATTTCACGCGGATCTCGCATATTCTATTGCTTCACTAAAGGCTTCATTTCAGAAGGTGTCAACTGCTCCGTCAATAAAATAAGTTATGTGTTCCATCATATGAATGAACTTGGGCCCTTGTGCTTTTGTTTCAACATGTAGGGTGTCAAGCATCTCAAGTGCGGCACAGAATACTTAGTCTATGCCTCTGTATTGTCGCGAAGACCGCGTCGCGTAGAATGTTTTCTTGTTCTTTTTTTCTTTTTCGACTGCGTTCTTAGAAGGGTGCTCAAGCAAACGAGCCGGCGCACCGCAGGGAGTCTTCTTGACGACGTAGTACAGAGAACGAAGACCACGTGTGTGCGTCGCGGCCAGTTTCTGGAATGTGTTGTTTGTATTAGTTTTGTAGCAAAGCCCGATGCACGCGATCACGAGGGCTCGCGTTGAGCATCGTTAACTTCAGCCTGCCTGATTGGTCCGCGTTGCCGTGGATGTTGAGGGGTGCTATTTAAGCGGCGACACTGGCCTTTTTTGAGAGCGGACTAGGGGACCATGACGCTCGAAACCACCGGCGACCAGTTCGGCAGGCCGACGGGGTATGATACCCTTTTCTATGTTGTATAATTTTTGCCCTGTGTGTTTTCCAACTTCAAGATGTCTTAGCTAAATAAAAACCCCAATGAGTGCTCTCCCAATTCACTGTGTCGACTCCTCATCGCTTGCCTGCGCGGAGTGGCTCCCACGCCTCTTCGTCTTCCTGACCTTCCGATGCGTCTAACATTAACGGCCCCGACGTTTCGCTACAGTATATAGCGTCCGCAAAACCTGTATTACCCACTATAATCAACTTATGGTAGCGCACGCACCGAGCTAGCCGCGCCACGATTTTGGATCGTGGTACACTTAACACGCGACGGTGATACCGATAAAAGTAAACGAAAAAGTAGCGCACATGTCGCACACCAACTTAGCGATTCTGGCTAACAAATTCTACTCTTGCCGGGGATACCCTACTTGCTTACCACAAGCATTGAGATCATTGACGCTTTGGTCCACGGAGCAGTGGGAACTTTACGAACGGGAATCGCTGGGTGCCCGTGCTACGCATGTCCCGAGGTTTCACAGCAGCGGAGCTGCCATACGTTTTTTTTTTACTAGAGGAGGGGTTCATGTCTCCTGTTTTGATATGTGTTACTTAACCGCTAAAATCTAATAGCGGCAGAAGTTCGAAGGCAGATGGAAGCTTGAAGGGATGAAAACTCGTCCACAGGGGGTGTCTCTGGAGCCCTTAGATATTTGTGCGGTAAAGGGTGCCAATACACACGCCTGTTACAAAGTGCACTGCAGTAAATCATATTGATTGTCACCTTCCTTAGGTGCTTGCTCACTCCTGTTTCGGGAGCGCGTCCACGTTTTTGAGCGCCATGGGAACACTTGTGCTCCGACGAATGAAGAAACTCATGAATTACTGACGAAGTGTGACGAAGACAAAGGTGGCCGTGAGAATCAGCAAATGCACACTCGATGTGATGAGAATCCGAATTAAATGCTAGTTCTGACTCTCTAATTGCCAAATCATAAATATTCGCAACTGCCTTGCTAGCACAAAAATCAGCGACATCTGCGTGGATCGGCGACCCTGTGACAGGAGTCACTTCTCTTCTTGCGCTTAAACTGCAGGAAAAACAGCTCCTGAAGTCTTAATGACTAACGAGTCGCGTTGACCAGTCTACAAAGTCACGAAGGCGGAAGCAGGCGAGGCGGGCATGGGAGCGTAGCTGCATGCTCGAAATGTTTCCCATGATACCCATGAGCGCATCTTATATGCACTAATCTGGGCAGTGTACCGTTGCTTCGCACTTCTCGCAGTGCTGCCTTTCAGTGCACGCTAATGCACTTCAGGTGGTCTAAATTGCCCTGAGACTTCCACTACGGCGTCTCACATAGCCTGACTAGGTTCGGGACGTTAAATCCCAAGAAACAACAAAACCAAAAAGCATACACGCGCCATTGCCGACACGTATGAGAACCGGGGCTGATTCGGGCCTGACCCGGGCCCGGGCCCGGCCCGGGCCCGAAGCTCATGGGCCCGAGCCCGGCCCGGGCCCGATTTAACAATTACTTACCCGGCCCGACCCGGCCCGCGGGCCGGGCCCGGGCTTTCGGGCCGGCCCGGGCCCGTGCAGTGCTCTACTGCCGTCACACCGGGCCGGGCGGAAAGTGCCGCCGCAAGCGCCAGTCGCGACGATCCCCGGAAATTGCCGCCGGGTGTTGCAGGGCGGAAAAGCGCCGTCCCCGTGACCGCAGGGTTTGGTGGTAGAATTGCGGCCTCCAGTGCCCTCGCTCGCCGGCGTGCTGCCTTACCCCCGTATGCAGAGATGTAACTTGGCTCGAACTTGACTTGCGCCAGTCTCAAGAACGCTTCGGCGCATGTCATAAATCGTACTTGACTTGCGGAGGACTTGGACGGGCCGAAGTCCGCTCTCATTTCAAGTCTGCTCAGGGGCTAGCTTGAAACTGACTTCGTGCTTCATTCCAACATGGCCGCCCCCCGTACGGACGTCAAGCGGAGGTTACCTGTTCGTGAATTTGCTTGTCACACCGTGGATGCAGCATTTTCAGAAGCGCATCGCGAGTCGAAAATTCCGCCGCCACCCCTGCGTGACCGAGGCAGCTAGGGGACGCTGTACGACGAACAATACCTCGCTCGCCACATGTGCACGAAAACGCCGGGCGACAGCTTCTGGGTACGATGCCTCGCCGAGAAAGCGAGGACTACTCCGGAAAACAGCCTGTGCCTTGGACGCTGCAGTTACCGGCTGTGTGGTTTCACAGCACCAGTACGCTTCAAACAGTCGCCGATGGTCTCGTGCGGATTCCTCCGTGAACATGTGTGTCGTGCGTTTGGAAAAATGACCCCGCTCACTGCGAAGCCGCTGTGCTGGATTTTGGTGTGCTTCCTGCAGTTTGCGAGATCTCCTAAAATGACACGGGATTTTCATGAAGTGGCCGGATTAGTTTGTGTAAGCGGATGCCTCGATGCACACACGCGTGCAATAAAGTGATGGTGACGACGCGGAAGTGCTGCTCATGTATCTTTAGCGATTCTTTTACCTCGAGGGATCGGATTGTCAACCGTTTTCTCGCAGTGTAAACAATCATCAAGGTAAGAAACACGCTTCGCTGAAAGCGTGATTACGAGCCAATTTCCTTGTTTACAATCACTGTTGGCGCTCATGACTGTATTAACGTTCAGCATGCCGAACTTGTCACGCAGTCATCCAACGAGAAAATATAAAAGCGGCCCGAATGAGCCAGTGATGTGCGCTTAGGAATTTTGTTGTGATATCGCTTTTCTTTTGCAGCTTCCTTATTCCGCTTTCTTTTAGCTTATCCTAACATTTCTTTCTATTGTCGGTTACCGTGCCGTGTGATACCGTACGTGGTTATCCTTTATATGTTTCAAACAACGTGGCATTCCATGGTGTGACCGTAGTCGTTCACGAGTAGGGTCAGCAGGCTCTTTTCATATTTTCTAAAACCGGGTGCCGCTTTTGGTTGTATGCGTTATCTTGGGACGAGATCGCACACGGCTGCAACGTTTCAGCGTCAAGCCCTGTTGACATGACAGCAGTAGTATCATTCCAAACGTAGCACGGTGGCCGGCACGCGGGCTCCGAAACCTGATTTACTAGACGATGGCATGTACACTCTAGTCCGTTTGTTGTCTACGTGGAATGTTTCACGTAAAGCAGACTGCACGTGTACTTTCCTTCTGCTCTTCTTGCGGGCAGGGTGAAACATGCGAGACTGGACAGGGGGACCCACGTAGCCCGTACTCGTCGTTCGGAGCGCGTTTATCACTTTTTGTTCGTTCTTTTCTCTTCTTTTTTTTTTGCTAACATTCCGACCTAGCGCGTTCGTCTATCTTGGTCTTTTCTTGAAAGGGTCGCGTAGTCGGATTATAACAAGGGCAGCTGCAATTCTTTTGGAGTGCCTACGGGAGAAAGAAAGGCGAACTCCTTCAAAAACCGATCATATGCGATCGCACCGGCATATCACATCAAGGTGTCAGCCCAGACGACTCACGAGCGCCTTGGGACAATCTAGAGCAAGAGCCGTTGAAAGGCAACATGAACGCACACCAATCCTTTCGTGTGTATGGGAAATTATACACACGCGAAACAAGACCTTTAGGTAAAGAGAAGGGAAAACAGAAACAAGGAAGGTTCTGCAGCTCTTGGAGACCGCGCTGAAACCCGCGGATAATGGCCTCTTTCAGCAAGCAACACTGTATATCACAGCAGCAGCCCGTCGCGGAATGCAATAACTTGACCCAAAGCACACTTCAGCGTGTGTGCGATGACTGATATTTCGAAGAAGGCGTACTTTTTTGCCGTACAACGTGTCTTACGCTAATGAATTTATTATTAACCTCGAACACAGACGAGCAACACGCGCTTGCATTGAAGCACGGCCTTGACTTGCTCAAGTAAGTCAGGTCTGGTCAGGTCGAGCGTCTATGAAACGCGAAAGTAGACTTGGACGGTTTCAAGTCCGCTTCGTGCTTCGGGCCGACTTCCGCAAGTCAAGTCCAGGCGCGATGCAAGTTACATCTCTGCATACGGGGGTTAGAGAGAACAACTCGGAAGTCGTCCTCAGCGAGCGGGGAGCTTGGTGGTAGGAGCGGTGGCTTCTCCGTGACTTGCTTGGCGACGCGGCACTGCTGCTGCCGCGACCGCTTAGTGTTGTGCCGTTTCCGCTGTGGCCCCGTCTTCCGAGTAGGCACGGGCGCAGCTCCCCTGACTTGGGTTGCGGCGTCGTCTCCCGGAGATGGCGTGGCTGTTTGCGGTGGCGGTGGGTTCGTGTCGGCGGTGGTGGTCGGCACGTTTGCGCAGGTCGGGGTCGCTGGGGCGACTTCGAGCGGAGCTGGGGCGGGCATGACACTCGCGAACTGCTTGGAAGGGTTGGCCTCGCCTTCGTCATCGTCGGAGTCACGATCACGCTTGCACGTGCTCGTTTGATCCATGCACTGTAAAAGAAAAATACTCCCAGGTGGGAGTAAAATGCCTGTCCTCTAGCGACCCCCCTATTGGGAGTTTTCTTCTACTCCGGCCCTCCGGAGTAAAGCTTTTACTCCGGCTGGCCGGAGTTATTGCGTGGTGCCTCCGGACTACTTTTTGCTACTTTTCACTCCGGATCGCCGGAGTTATTGCGTGGTGCTTCCGGACTACTTTTCGCTGTTTTTCACTCCGGCCGGCCGGAGTTCTTGCGTGGCGCCTCCGGACTAATTTTCGCTGTTTTTCACTCCGGCTAGCCGGAGTTCTTGCGTGGCGCCTCCGGACTAATTTTCGCTGTATGCTACTCCGACGCGCCGGAGTTTTTACGTGACGCCTCCGGACTAATTATTGCTGTTTTTCACTCCGGCTGACCGGAGTCATTGTGTGGTGCCTCCGGATTACTTTTTATTATTTCAGTCCGGCGGGACAGGAATTCTGCGTGACGCACCAGGAGTACCTCTGTGTATTTTTCTTCCCGCTCCGGCTGGCTAGTCTCTGCATGCCTCTTTTCAGACATTTAAATGGTATTTATTAATCGGCCAGGTTGGAGATGTGTGGCGCATTGCGGGTAATCGTTTTACCCCATCATCAACATAAAACATTGAGAAACAAATGCTGTATAAAAGTTTATTGCATGTTTCGCACAGCGTGCAATCAGGGCACACAAACAAATAAAGCACCAAAAATGGCAAGAAATAGTACAATAATTGCAGTACAATGCAGTAATATGCACAACCATAAGCACTTTTTCACACTGTACAGTTATTTAGCCTGCAATGAACAAACGGTTTTGCTGGAGTAAAGGAAAGGCAAAATAACGAAACAAGGAACAGAAGATTTCGCACTGAACACAATATTTATATATATAATCTGCAGTAACGTGTCAGAAACACAACGCTAGCTGTTGTCGCCAAAGCTTGAAAAGAGGCAGTGGAACTGTTTACGAAGGATAATGCAGCGAGTCGCCCGCGTATATGCACTGTGGTTTGCATTCCACTGTGTCCAGGCCTGCTGGCGCATATTATCAGCACGCCAACCATGTGTTCTTTGGCCGCAGTACTGTGGTGTGGGCCATTCGAACTAACGTAGCTCTGCACCGCAAACATGGCTCTAATGCAACGTTGCGTTATACTTGTTGAGAATGCAGGTGCGCGCCCTTCCTTTTCCTTTTTATATATATATATGTTTGCGTTTCTTGAAAACCACGGAAAGACCATTAGCCGGGGCTTTGCCGTTTCTAACAATGCTTCTAAGTACTGCACGACGACTGTCACTCAAACTAGTGAGAGAGGGACACACGGGGGGGAGCTAACAAAGGGATTGTAGAAGCGGGACCGTGAGAACGAACGACAAGAACGACTCGGAGAGCGGACGAGAAGGGACCCAACGACGACTGCTCGGAAGAGATTTGTTTGGTGCACTTGGAATTACGTTTGTTTAAAACTGCAGATGCATGTAAATAAATAACGTGAAAATATCGAAGCGTTTCTTCCACTCAACGAGGATCAAGCAACCATCTACACTGAATAATTAGATCGAACAATACTGTTTACTTGCTATTTCCACTATCATTCTGCGTGTGCGTTAACATCAATAATAATAATAATAATAATAATAATAACAACAACAACAACAACAATAATAATAATAATAATAATAATAATAATATAGCGCAAGTGAAAATACTGACATAAGACAATTTTAACGTTTAATTTGCTCCTGAAGTCCGCTTCTACGCCAACGGCCGCGCCGTAGGCAGTATTTGGCAGAGGAAGCTGGGCCTTGAGGCACGCGACTGATGCGGTTTGTATTGACTGATTGGGCAGGATATAAAGACTGAGTGTACGCCACTATGCTGTACGTCAACCGCGTAGAGCACCAAGATTCAAGACAAGCTCTACACTTTTCAAAGCTATAAAGCGGACAAATTTGTGCAGTAGTGGGAGTGCGCTTGCAACAGCCACTAGGTGCGACACCCGTCGGTTTAGCTCAACAGTGCGAACCTAGGCATTTGAAAGTGACATGTGAGTGCAATGTCACCATCTCTAGCACAAACAAGAGGTGAAAAGAACGTAGCAAAAGCACACACCTTTCTGGTTATGCTCCCTCTCTATGCCCTTATTTTGAAGCACTACATTTAAAATCACAAAAAAGCGGGTCCAACTCGATAAAAGCCCACAGGGCACGCTCAAAGAACTAACTGCTTGATCTAAGTGCTTGCACTGAAGTTGAATAATTTCTATTTGGCAGTGCCAATTTATGCAGTCTTTTTTAGCGTTTACCTCAAGAAAACAAAAACAAAAACTTCTGATTCATATGTTTGGTGAAATATTAACAAGGCCAGTGAAGAAGTTTATTACAAAGGCTCTTTCAGTTAATTTGCCTCAAATTGTAAAAAAAAAAAAAGTTCCGCAGGTGCGTTACAAGGATGCAATCATATTAGTATTTACTGTCGTATAGACCATCTGACAGATATTTTTTTCAATGAACTCAGGCAAATAACTCTTGCTTATTGTTTGCCCTACGTTTAGCCTGTTCTTTTAAACGAAAAATATTCATTCGAGAAGTTGAAACCCTTCGAACTAGTGTACGGGCAACGTACTTTAATAGTGCATCGGTTTAAAATTTTACGGGATTTAAAAGGGACCTTACAAGCTAAAAGACTTTTGAATATAGTCAGAGAACGGTGCAGGTCTATGGAGGATGCTCCTGTGAACATGTCAGGGAAATATTAATGCACTGCACGCACCAATGAATTCGCAATTTGGTTTTAAACACAGCTGGAAAGCGCCTGCTCTTAATTTCAGTTAGTGACGTCACCGGGGCTACGACTACGCCACTTGCTTTTTTCAGTACTTTAAGAGATACACGCCCATTTCCTTCATTTGTTGAATTCAAAACGAACAAATAAAGCATAGCAGATTATCTTCCGCTCTCATGAAATCAGCCAACGCTGTTTCTTTTTTTTTTTTTCAAGCGAATTAGCCGGCGCCTCCAGTGATGTCATTTGTTGAAAGAAGAGCGGGCGCTTTCCAGCTGTGTTCGAAACAATATCTTGGATTCCCTGGAGCGTTCAGTGTAATAACATTTGGCTCACATGTTCACAGCAGCCTTCACGACTGATCGGCACCTCTTTCTGACTCTACCCAGAAAAAAAAAAGAAAAATAATAGAGGGCTTCAAGCTTGCACTAAGCCGCGAAAAGCTCATGCACAGCGAAGCTGAACGGTGACATGCTTATTGCTGTGACGAGGTTGAACTTGACCACGCATTCCAGATCTGCTCCGCGCCGTGGATTTCGTTCTCGCGTAGCGGCAAGCCTTCGATTTTCGGATCGTGGTCTCTTCCTCGCGAGTGCGATTTAGCTTCGAGCTACCCATGGCTGCATGCGTTTGTGCATAGCCTCGCGCCGTGAGAGGACGCATGCTCTCGCAGTGCGAAGCAATGCACAAACGCAGAGCTTCGCGAGACACTGTGCACCAGGCATATCAACGCATACAGGATTTTTCTTTCTCCTGCTTGCGGCCGCCAGCCGCCGTTTTGCCAGTGTATAGTAGTGGGCTTTGGCCATGTGCGCAGGAGAAGAAAGAATCGCGCGTGTGGTAGCGTCGTATGTGTTCGGGAACATCATCATCATCAACTCTGCGCATTCGGCATTGCATAGTTCGCCCGCTCTTTAGGAGACATGAACTAAAGGTGATTATATATATATATATATATATATATATATATATATATATATATATATATATATATATATATATATTTGGTTCTCCGGACAAGGAACGATTTGTTAAAAAAGCTTTGCTGTTTAAAGTGCTGTCGGACCCCTTAAAGAAAGTGCGCAAGGTTCGAATATACGACGGGACTGGGCACTTGCGTGCAGTGACATCAGCTCCTTCGAACATATACCAACAAGCAATCGATGATGCACATAGACCGTACGCATCAAGAAGCCGAGAGGGCGTAAAGTGTGGCCACGTCTTATCAATACTCTTGTGGCGTGTCCAGTGCTGTATGTCTTCGCGCATCACAGATCATCCTGTTGTAGCATGTTTGAGAGTGCTGATGACAAGTCTTGGAAACGCTTCGTCACGTGGTACTTTTTCGAATCTCCCAGACCTTTTTAGGAGCCCAAAAACGTAAAGCCACTGAACCTATTACCATGATTTTACATTATCAGGACAATAATTTACATGCTGAAAAATTCCCAATTGAGCAATTTGTTTAACGCAACTGCTTGAAACTTGGGTAACTATAATGTTAATTACCTCAGTTCATTGAAACAATAGCCTGAGATGGACAAGATAACAGTCAACAATACCAATATGGTTGCGTCCTTGAAGTGCACTCGTGAATTTTTATAAACCCTGGCGTAATTGTTAACTGACGCACCCCGCGTGTTACCATGTTTTCGACAACCCCTTTCTGCTTCCTGTCGACAAATCACGAAGCTAACAAAGCTACCTGCTTCATTTAACAGTTAAAGGGCTGTTCACCCTACTGGAGCTGTTGTAATGAAACTCCTTTTTTAAAACACAACACCGGCTGGCTGTGCGATATATTTTCTGCGCACACATTAAAACATTCAGTAGACCTTTAGCAATAGCGAAATAACAAGCGATATACAGGGCGTCCCACTTACAGGTAATGTACTTTTTAAACTTAATGTTAGTTCTTAAAAATGACGGAGCGTGCTAGCGAGTTGCAATACAAACTCGGCCGTGTTAAGGATCAAGTCTCCTAGTGTTACGAGTTCTTTTCATTCTTCATGATCAATTAATTAGAATAAACTAATTACCGAACTCTTTATTTGTTCGCTTCAGCAAGAAATTGTCGATACAACAAACTCATATTTGCGTGCGCCCAATTCCTTCACAATGCCAATGCCCCGAAAGTTGTAGATCAAATAAAAAAAAATCCCCTTAAGCAGCATTGATGGGTATTTTGATATGTACCGTTAAAGAAAGCCCACGAAACGTAAAAGTAACCACGTGACAGCGCCACTAATTCGGCGCAAAAAAAAAAACTATACATGCGCTTGTACCTGCAGCGCTGTAGCAATCAGACGCACAGTGCGAGTGACGACGAAAGTGCATTATTACGCTCCCTAGTGACGCTGCATAAAGATGTGTTTTTTATTAAATGTGGGAACATGAGAATGTAGGCTGCATAAAGATATTATTCTCTTCGATTCATCGAATGAAGCCCGCGCACGCACGAACACGCATTTTGTGGCCACCGCAAACGCCAAGCATGTCTCGGACAGCGCTGCAGAGACAAGCGGACGTTGTTCCCTGATCGGCTGCCTGGAAGCGCTAATTTAGTGGCGCTATCACCCGGTTATTTTTGCATATCGCGGGCTTTCTTTGACGGCGCATACAAGCAGACCATTTCACATTTCAATTTGATCTACAAGTTTCTCAGCGACAATTTCTTTCTGCAGCGAATAATTAAACAAGTTATCTCATTAGTTTAGGCCAATTTACTGATTTTGGAAAACGAAAAAAAAAATCGTAACACTAGGGCACTTTATCCTCAACATGTATGAGTTTCTCGCAAACCACTAAGACGCTCCATCATTTTTGAAAACATGGTTACACTTAGGTGGGACATCCTGTATGTGTCGGGGCAACCAAAAAGAGAAAAATGTATGGTGCTCAGCTCGTCAGACAGAACTATATCTGGCATACTCATGCCACACCAAATACAACAAGGAGATTTAAAGCACGTAACAAAATAACACACTGCAATGAAAGTTCGGCAGCAATAAAGGTATCACAGTACACCTTTGCTTTTGTTTGATTATGACAACGTGCAAATAAAGGGCGACTAGGGTCGTTATCGGCCGCTACACGAGAAAAGCAACTTTGCACTGCTGGCAAGTAGCAGTTTCAGATTAGCTTATACCACGACATAAGCCGCCTTTGATTGCTACATAACCAGCCAAAAGCGAAAATAGACATTTTTCTTACTTCGCACTTCATGACTGTGCGAGAAACATTCCTGAAACCTTATACAAAGAGTGAAGGGAGACTCATAACAAGGTAAACTACGTCCCAAAGCATTTAAACGGCGAAAGTAAATGTGTTATGCACGACAAAAGAACAAGAAATGAGCAAGTTGTAATAAGTCAGAGTCGCATATGCATGTCACAGTTCCTAGAATGCGCGAAACTTCCTTACAGAACATGTTGAGGCAAGAGAAATTCTTTTATCAGGATGACACTACAACAGCCATGTCTGCCTTGAAAATAAAAAATAAAAACTTCACAATTTAATCCGAAAACGTACTTAACAGTTGCCGTATGCAACAAGCCGTATTCCCGGAACACACGCGTAGGCCAAGGATCGGGAGCGCGGTCGAATCTTGCACTTGGATAGAAGAGGGGAGAAGAAAGTCCCAAACCAACTTCTCGATGCAAAATACGTCAGCTGGCTTGGTGGCAGTGCACTTTCCTTCTTTTTCTTTGCAGAGGCCCTCCTGTCGTGTCCGTCTTCTCCTCGGACATACAAAAGAAAGAAGGGCACCGTACCATGAGAAAAAAAAATAGAATAGACGGAGAGGACTGTAAATTCTTACACTTGTAGGTACACCGATTGTTAGCTATCAGGATGGCAGTAAACGAAAGAAAAATAAAAGCACAGTTCAAGGGAGCAAAGATGAAAACTATTTACTAGGGTAATTAAACAGTCTGAATAAAGCATAACCACACACTTCGCACAGCCGCCGGCTTCGCTCGCATGACGGACATCGCGCTCCCTTTCGCGGCCAGTCAGGTGACTACCGGGTTTTCCCTCGCTTTTTTGTTTTGCTTTTTTTTATTTTTGCATGTGACGACTTCTCCGGCAGCTCCGGGCACTTGCGCTCATGCGCATTGTCACGAACGCACAAACACCTGCGCCCACGAACACTGCTCAACGGGTTTTTCAACGAGGCAGACTGGCCCCCAGACCAAGAAGGCTTCACGCAGGAGAAGAGGGGATGGGGGGGGAGAGTGACAGGAAAAAGAATAAATATAAAATAACTAAAAGGGTTTGCCAGAGGTCGCGTACACGGTTCTGAAAAATGCTTAAGTAGCATATCCTGCAGTGTCAGTGAGCCAGAACGGACGACAGGCCGAGAAAAAAAAAAGAAAACGACTATGCAAGATTTTTACATTATGCACGGCCGTGACAAAGCGAAGAGATCGCGGTACAGCCATGGCTGCCTGAACAGCTCGCGGTGCACCAGCCGAGCCCGCAGTGGCGCCAGTGGTATATGCGGTGTTCATTGTTCGCGTCGACCAGCGAGGTTGCTTTGCACGCTCCCATTCCTGAAATGCACTGAGTGGACACAGTCCTCGGTTGGAGCGCAAGTGCTGTCGAGAGCATTCGATGCACAACAGCGTGGAGGGAGGAATCTAGCCGCGAGCACCGGGACAAAAAAGGTCTACGCGAATGTCGCGGCTCGTTAAGTGTGTCAACCTTCGAACCAGCAGAAGAAAAATGCGGTTTTCGACGGGGGGTGGATAGCCGAAGTATATTCTGGAAAGTTCACTTTCCATACGGCCTCCTCTAGCGAGTCTCTCGGCCCTGTTCGTTGCCACAAGAAGTTTGTAAAGCTTTTCTGAGCTACCAGCTGATGGGACTGTTCTAGGAAAATGTTCGACACTCGCTCCTCTTTTTCGTTTTCCCATGCATTCTTTCCTACAGGAGCGCTAAGATTGACGTCACTGCCACGGCGGTGCTGTTTGGGAGTCACGCATATTTACATGCAGAGGAGATTGTGGCTACATCACGGGACGTCTGGAATGGCCACGACCGCTGTATCGACGACGTTCAACACCTCCCCCCCCCCCCCCTTCTTGCTTTGCCCGCCTCGTGCCACCCTCTGCCTGGTCACTGCGCTTGCTCAGAAACGTGAATGTACCTGCAGCTACACTCTGTTTCAGTAGTTCCGTGCAGCGCAGCCAAGGCCATGCCACCATGACCGCAGTAGCGGCTGGAAATAAACGTTGCAGGAAGGCCTACTTACAATTTTTTTTAATCGGTCGACTGATATCTCCACTTCTACATACCCTATCTAAACACGTCACTAGACTAAGCGCATAGATGCATTCTAAAAGGCAATACAAAAAGAATTGTATAGCTCGTTTCGTTACATTTTAAAAAGGCATATCATCGATTTTAGTTGTTATTAGGCCAGTTTACAAGATAGATCCAAATAAATTGCAGGTGATAATATACAATGACGCAGCGTTTATTATACTCATTGTAGAGAAAGATAAATTGATAGATACGTGACATATAACATAAAAACACATTTTAATTTTAATATCTTTATAACGTCGTTATGAATATAGCTACGGCCATAGTTTTGCGAGATAGCACGGATCTTCCATGCAGACATTCTACGCGCTAAATCTCACACTCCTACGTGCAAATTTGTAGAAGCTATTCCCATTTATATAGCTTTAAAAACACGTGTTTCAAACAATGGCAATTCGGCCGAATTTCTTACGCCTATATTTTTCTGTAACATACCCGATACTTCTAGTACTACTCAATTCTACATTACCGATATTGTTATTTGTTAAACTGCACCAAACTTTACTTGATTTTGACAAAAATAACGCACGCACTTCAAAAAGTATACTGGCTCACTCACCGACGCAGTCGTTGTGCCTGCTCTCCGTGGCTGACATTCGATCACTCCACAACACTAGCACGACGTAGGTTCCAGCGACGCTTTGCTGCTGTCGGCCACAGTGTCCCTTGGTGCTCATCGCTGCTTGTAACGTTCACAAGATGCACGAAACGATTTCATTTTTTCCTAACGCGGCCGTAGGCCTGCCATTTCGCCTAAGCATCGCATCGGTTCGACTGTGTAGCTAGGACCGGCGCCATGTTAGGTTTGAGAGGCCTTGTCGGGCTGCGACGTCACTCCTCCAGCAGCCAATGAGAGCTGCCGGGCGCGGTCAGGCGGTGGTACCGGAGGATTTGCGGGCAGATACCGGAGGTAGTACACTCTACCGGAGGGAAATACGAGCTCCGGTCATTGTTCGCCGGAGGATAATCATGGAAGGCGCCCCATTTCCCTCCGTGCTTCACGCGCCGGATTGAAAGCGCGGCGAGGCCTCGCACGTACTCCGGCACATCCCGACGCGTCGGGTATATGGTGACGTCACCGGAGGTTAGCGGGAGTATTATCCTGCAAGACCTCCCAGCTGGGCATATTTTCGCTTACAGTGTGGCCTCTTCGTCCGTAGAGGCAGGGGGTGACTCGGGCAAAGGGCATTCCTCCTGGGGGTTGGTAGATGCCGCGCTGGTGGGTGCGGAAGCGTTTGAAGCACGTTCCGCCGCAAGTTCCGCGTCGAGTGCGACGTCGAACGGAATGGCGTGCAGAGACTTGTGGTAAGCGCTTAACGAGCGCATCGGCCGCTGGTATGCCGTAGGAGGCAGCGAACTTTTCTCGTTCGTTTTCTTCTCGGGCCGGCTGGCGCGGGTGGGCGATGTTTCGATCCTCGCCTTCGTCGTATTGCGGCCACGGCGTGGCATAGCGCAGCGAAGAAGAGGGGCGAGGTAGTGACAGGCTTCAGTCACTTGCGGATGATGGCGAACAGCCAACGACCCCGAGTGCAGAAACGACAATATATATATGGTGACTTCAAAAGAAAGGAAACGGCGCTAATTTCTGCAGCCCGTAAGGGAGCACGGCTAAGCGCCTTGGGGGTAGGGGTATGGGAGTAAAAGAGAAGAAGAAAAGAAAAGAGGAGTGGGAGTGTTCACAACGCGGTAGCTCAAACACGAGCACACCGCACGCAAGGGGCGCCGTCGTCATCTGGGCAGCACACAGCAGTGTTGGCGTTTCCGCCGCAGGCGAGTGTCCATTCACTCGCGCTGCAACAGGGGGGTAGGCACGGCAGCGAATTTAACGCATGCCGCGCGCATCGGGTGGTCTGCGGGAACACAGTCCACCACATCTCTGATGACCCCGACGAGCACGGCGATGAGGGCATCACGCGGGTCAATGTCGGGGACCGGTGGGGCAGCAGCAGGCGGCGTCGAAGCGTCGGCAGCAGCAGCAGCAGGTGGTGTGGCAGGGCGGGGTGCCGGCGCGGGGCGCTGGTGTCCGTGAGCCACGGTAGGTGATTTGGACGGGCCGGTCTTCACTGCAGTCGCATAGGAGCGCACCTCGCGGGTCTCCTCGCGCACCGCAGCTTTGACTGCCCGTGTTGATAACAGGGCCGGTGATGAGGCAAGTACGGTCGCCACGCGCCGTTCCTCCTGCCACCGCGGGCAAGTGGGATTGCCGGCGGCGTGGCTCCCGTTACAATTCACGCACCGGGGCTTGCAGAGGTCTGTGGCCAGGTGTTGGCGGCCACGGATGATGCACGCGCCGACCCGCCGGCATGCCTCGATGACGTGGTCGAAGCGCCCGCACTGTCGGCACTGCTGTGGTCGCGGCTTGATGTGTCGTACTCGAAGCCGCAGCCCGTTGATCTTGACAACTTCGGGAGGGGCAGGAGCACCGAAACGCACCTTTACGGTGCGTCCCTCCCTCGTTGCCGAGAGTACTGGAGCCGCGGAGTCCATTCCGGCACACAGCTGCTCCACAGTGATGTCGCCGTCCACCCCGTACACGTACCCGAGGCTGGAGCGGCGATCGGCTGGTTCCCGGGCAGTCACGGGCACGCCGTTGAGCTCCTTGATGGTCAGGAGCTCGGCCAGACTCTCCCCCGACGACGCATCCGCGGCCACAATGTTGCGACGGTGGTTAACGCGCACCGCCGCCACACCGGGCCGCGAAGAGAGTGCCGCGGCAAGAGCCAGGCGAGGCGAGTCCGTGAACGAACTGCCGGGAGTGGAGGGGCGGTAGAGCACAGTCCCTACCGCGCCTGTTGATGGCTCGATCACCGCCGATTCCAGGGCCCGTGCTCGCCGGCGCGCTGCTTTGCTGACGACGAGTTGATATCCATCGTCGGCAGGCGCTGGGGCACGGGGTAGGGGCGGACGTTCGGCCGAGGTGGTGCGGGGGCTCGCCAGAGGACGGGCCGCTGCTGCTGTGGGCTCGGGGGCGCGTTGTTGTGCCCGCTGCTGCCTCTTACGTTTGTTTCTCCGCCGCCGGGCGCTCTTGCTGGCGACGAATGTCACGGCCGTCCTAGGCGGGGCAGCCGCGGTGTCGACAGGGCCGGCGGGCGGGGAAATCGGTTGTGCCGTGCTTGTGGGGTTTGCCGGCGCTTGCGGGGGCGATGACGAAGGTGCGGAGGTGTCGCACGTGGCCAGCTTCCGCGGGCCGTTGTCGTCGTCTTCGCGCTTATCGTGCGGGCGCTTCCGGCATGCCGACACGTCCATCTCCTCGTCCGAGGGCGGGGGAAGAGGTGGCAGCGCGGAAGAGTCCTGGCTGGTAGGGCCAGGTGCAGCTGCTGTCTCATCAGCTGTAGCCGGCGTGGTGGCGGGGGTCGAAGCCGATCCCTCGGTTGTTGACGATGCGGGAGGCACCGGTGTTGTGGCGCGCGACTCCTGCGCTTTGTTGCGCAGCCACCCTCCGATGGCTGTGGCGGCCTGCTGCTCCAAAGCAAGCTGCGTCCTTTTGCGCTGGTCGGCGGCGAGTTTGCGCTTTGCCCTCTCGTAGACCGAGAGAGAAGCGTCCCAGGCGCTGTGCTCGTTGTCCTGCGGGGTCTTATCCATGAGCAACACACACACAGTGGCACACACACAGTCTGGAGAACCACGAATACTCTCGTATTCGCTATTCCGTTATGCACGGAAAGGGCACGACGCACGTGGCGCCGTACTCGAGCGAACGAGGCGGCCGCGCGACCGCTCTCGTAGGTGACGATTCACTTCTGCAGTGCACGGCAGCTCGGGGGGCAAACTTCGTCACTTCGTGGCATTATTCTCTACAGTAGCGCAAAACTTGGCAGCAAACAGCAGAAGGCGCCACACTTAGAACTTGTTTGTTACGCTCAAACCAGGTACTTGTACACACACTCTCGGAGTCGGCGTGTGCAAACCGATAAACACAACTCGTCAAGCGCAAGACAAGCTGGTGAAACTAGTCGTAAGTGCGGCGTCATTTTTTCATCGTTGGAAAGGAAACAGGGACGACACAGAACGCTAGGTACTGTGACGTGTTTGATCCTCATCGTCGTCCCTGTGTTCGACGATGTTTCCTCTCCAGCGACGCTCGACCAACTAGCCTGCAAATCCATCCTATTAGGCGTCGTCTTTTTTTTTTTTTTTCACTTCTCCAACTTTTGCGCTACGGAATCATGATGTCGTCGTCCAGCACGTACAAACTTGTGCGCTGAAAAGTTACTGCGGTCGCGTTACTTCCTCTTCTATATAATTATCCCTGTGGCAATCTTTGTCTTTCTTTTTTTTTTTTCTCCTTTATTTCCCCCCAATTTAACCACTAGTGTTTCCCCGGTAACGCTTACGTCACTGCAACATGCGTCCCGGAGTGCGCGAAAACACACTTACCACGCAATTGCGTGCGGAAACAGCACTCGCAGGTCACGACCACACACCAACACGTAACAACGTAAAGAGGGTACGGACCGTAGTACGTGGTTTGCCGTGGTCCCGTAACCAAAGCAAACATGTTGGTGGTCCTGAGAAGGACCGTTTGTTGTTGCGTGCCCGTCCGACAAGGCGCAGGAAGCCGGCGAACTTAGGCGCGTTCCCCACGGATGCGCCGAGCCAGCTGGATGTCCTTTGGCATGATGGTGACGCGCTTCGCGTGGATAGCGCACAGGTTCGTGTCTTCGAAAAGGCCGACCAGGTAGGCCTCGCTGGCTTCCTGAAGGGCCATCACGGCAGAGCTCTGAAAACGGAGGCTCGCGACTGACGCGAGGGAGAAGGGCGAAAACGACGGAGCGCCGAAAATACGTCTTCTCCCTTCGGCTGCTCAGAAGGAACTCACAGTGCTGTGCTGGCTCTCCGGAGGCCGCGTCGCGCTTTCCCGCACATCACGTCGCGTCGCTCTTCCCCGATTGGTCAATGCGAGAGAACCCGTCCCCGCTCGCGAGGAGGAGGCGCCAGCGCGCGCACGCGACGTGCGCCAGGATGCTGGATGGTGCACGTTTTCGAATAGCCGCGCACTTCGTCGCCGTCAAAAAATACTCGAACGCGACGTGCACGCCAGCAAACACAACGGCGTGCTGGGCCACTCCTTTCCCATTGCGAGAAAGCCCGAATCGATGTTCCAGCTTGTCCCAGCGCGAAAAGACAAGACGGCACGTAACTGCACACCATACATGTCGACAACAGTCGGCGCGACGGCCTCCACGCTACAACGCCCCCAAGCACCGGCTCGGGCCTGCGCAAACGCGCGAAAAGGCTCTGAAAAACGTCCTGGCTGGCGTTGTAGTGTACTCCACGACCATTCACCTACCGGTTCGGCCAAATCGCCGGTTACTCGCTTGTCACAGAGCACCTTCTCGCGCGTAGAAATGGCCAAAGGCCCATACCACCCAGCGTGGCGCACTCACGCGGGCCGTTGTGCTTGCAGAACACGCGTTGAGTGTCCGTCGCCCAACATAGCATCGTTGCCTCGCACGAGAACCACTAATGCCTCAGTGCAAACACGCCACTGCCGTTGGTTTCGTTTCAGCGGACGGCGCGACCGAACGTCAGAGAAACCTCCCAACAGCCTAAGCGCCGCAAGCCGGTGCCCTTGTTTATTTACATGTGTGTAACACCAAATCGTCACACACACGCAGCAAACACCACTACTTAAAAAAAAAAAAGGAGAGAGAGAGAGAGAGAGAGACAATATTCCGGCCACGAACGAATGCATGCAAACAAGGCTCACGAGAACACCCACTCTCTCGTAAAAATATTTCTCCATGTTACATATGTACAATGTGTGTGCCCTTGTATAATTGACCGTCTTCTTCGACACCCAATTCACTTCTCTCTATCTCTAGTTGGCAAGCCACTAACACGCGACAGTGACTACGAGTGAGGCGAACGTGCGTATTTATTGAGAATGCCTTACAGGCCCGAAGGCATTGAGTAAGGCGGGTTACAGTGAAAATCGCATGTAAATTTCCAAGCAACAACGGTACAATGTACGTTAGTAATAACGACAACAACAAAATCCGGCGCACAAATTTAACAAAGCAATATGTAAACATGGTAATCAAATATATGGGAACACTCCGTAACATCAAAAGGCTCGGAAAACAAGTTAGAGAACATCAAGATGAAACATTCAGGAAATGCATCTCAAGTTTCTGCCGAAACGTGTTGGCGTTACTACCAGACGCGATATCGTCGGGAAGATCATTCCACATGCGGATGGCTTGTGGCAGTGCTGATGTGTTGAACGCGTTTGTGTTTCCAAACATGCGAGTCAAGCTGAGGTGGTTAGTGTGTAATCTGCGTTGTTGATGGTTGCCTTGCTTAGCCAGTGACACTATTTTTGAACTAGACCGCACGTCGCACCAGTCCGAGCTCGCAGCCAACGTCGTCACACTACTACGCTGCGCAACTCGGAGTCGAACTCACGACAGCCAACTAGCATACCGCCGAGCTGATGGCAATGTCGCCCCAAAACATACCTTCCCGCTGCGCCAACAGAACCGTTGTAAACTTGGGAACAACTGTAGCAGGCTCTCCGTGAAAACCGCTTCCCTTGCTTCGGAAGGACACCTTTGGCACGTGCCAATAAGCAGCAGTCATGTCGCTCGCGGTGCCTGGACATCGCCGGAACCGAGAGCCAACTTGCCCTCTTACGAGGACAACCTTGCGAAAATTTCAACTTCGTCCTGCATGTTACTACGCATCCATCTATCTGGCAGCCCCGTGCCCCGTTGCTATGGTTTTTTTTTTTTTTTTTTTTTGTTTTTTTTTTAATTAACTTACTTCTTCTAGCTCACCGGCTCCTTTTCGTTTTTTCTTTTTTTTTTTCCGTGCCCTTAGGTATTTTTGGTAGTGTGTGTGTGTGTGTGTGTGTGTGTGTGTGTGGCTCTTGCGTCACTTTTGCTAACGCTGTGACATTTCCCTCCAGGTGCAAGCCCCTCGGTGCCCCTATGGTGAGCGAACCCTCCTCTTTCACCCGTTCTTTACATTTTCGCATACTCCACGGTGTTCCCTTGGCTAAAGATACTGAAACGGATAGTTCAGCGTGTCACTCTCTCCTACCTTTCCTCATTTTATCCTCCACAACGGCCCTCCAACACCCCACACAAACATCTCCTTCGGGCTCCCGCCCAGCTTCACTTCAAGCCGCGGAGCAAAGCCCCTCTCGAGTCGGGTTCAGCCAAAGGCACTTGGTCGGAAATGACACTTTGGCGAACTTTAAGGAAATAAATAAATAAATAAATAAATAAATAAATAAACGCCGACCTCGGCCGACACAAGATGAGCTTGTCGTGTGAAAAAAAAAAAGAAAATGCAAGAGCCGTAGAACACGCGAAACCATACCGCAGCGGTTGCGATACACTAGTTTCATAATTGCGGCCATTCAAACTTTCAACAAACATCGATAACATGCGACGGTGCTCTTTTCCAACTGCAGTGAAACATGGCTCTCCCCCTTCTACCGTCCTTTTTTTCTCTCTCTCTCACACACAACAACAATAAAATTTCTAGGAGTTTCATTCCAAGAACAACTTTCTTGGTCTCCTCACATTGTATTGACGCGATAAAAAAAGATCTTTCCAGGAGAATCGGCATTTTAAATAGACTGAGATACTACGTCCCAACAAATGTCAAGCTACAAATATACTACGCTCTAGTACATTCGCGGCTAACATACTGCTCCTTGGCGTGGCTAACAACGACGGCCACAAACCTTAATTATCTGTTGATATGACAAAACCGTGCTATACGTGCTAACACTCCCCTTTACGAAAGCGCTCGACCATATTTTAAAATGTACAAAGTATTGCCTATAAAACAGTTATACAGACGTAAGCTACGCGTACACATACTACACCAGTATAGACTAAATACATCACTATTCTTGGACACATATTATGTGAAACAAACACCATACGAGCTGAGAAAGAACCTAATATACAAGTATACATCACGCACGAACTACGGCGACCAACGATCAGCTTCACAAATTCCAGACGTCATAAACAAACACCCAAATATACTACATTTACTGGAAGATGGAATTTCAGCTAGATCATTTAAAAAAATAACGAAACAGTTTTTAGTTGAAGAAAGCGATGCCTATTCTTGATTTTTAAAATTTGTAGATATTGATGTTTTTTTTTTTTTTTTTTGTATTCGTTACACCTTGTTCATTATTGTTGCTTCACCTGGTGCTTCTTATACTCTATTTTGTCTTATACAGCAACTCGATGCCCTAATCAAGATGTCTCTTGTTAATTTATTTGATAGAAAACATGCATTTGTTTGTATTTACCACCACTCGAATAAGTACTCTGTTAATATTTCTATGTTTTAGTCATACTCCTGGTAGTTCTCTTCGACAATGGTACCCGTTTAAGATAACACGTGATGTTGTAATTTTCTGCGTACTGTACTCACGATATGTTTTTGCATTGCTGCCAGGGTGGCACGACCAAGTCAGGCATTTACTTAGTCCTTAGTCGTGTCCCCCAGGGCAATCTTGTTAAATTTTTGCCTTGAATAAAGCAAAGCAAACCAAACCAAACTCTTACACTGGGAAATCCGCGCTCAGTATCGCTGAGCAGCACGCGCTTGCCCACCTCGTACACAAATTTCACTGCGGCAACAAAACCAACAAGGCACACAACACGAAAAGTAGAACTGCATGTTTCGCCGCCCCGTTGAAGCGCGCGCGAGAAAGAGCAAGGGACAGGAGGAAGAGAGGGGAAGAAAAAAAAAAAAAAAAAATAATAAGACAGGACGAGCGACTTTGCGGGGCGGCGGCGCCATCTACCGAGCAACCGCGCAAACGCTACGCGATGGTCCCGCGCGCGCGCTCCTCGGCGCCTTTACTTTTTGCCGCCCACCCCCCCCCCCCCCAACCCCCCCTCCGCCACCACCGTTTGCTTGCGAGATTTGCAGCCGAGCCGATCGCGTACCTCGCGCGAAGGGCCGCACGGTCAGCGTCGGCATCAGCATTTGCCATTCTAGCTGCCACATTACCTGCGCACCAGCACACTAGGCCACTGCAGGCTGCTTCCAAAGAGCCGTTGAAACGTGCCCTAGCACGCATTTACGCTCTTTTTTTTTTTTTTTTTTTTTTTTGTCTCAAATATGCCGCGCGCGCGCCACTTGACTCTTTGCGGCCGTTCTTTCTTCTTTAATTACTCTCCTCATCTTTCTTTCTTCAATTTCCCTTTACCCCTCCCCGTGCTGGCCCTGTTGAGGTGTGCTTCGATAGCGACAGTTACGGCGTAGCACTTTCCCCTTCGTTTTTTTTTTTTTTTTTTTTCTCTCTCTCTCTCTCTTGAAGCCGCCAGCTAATGGGCGCGCGTTCGTTTCGGCGTTAGCGAAACAATAAAGGAAAGCGATTTCGTTCTGCCTAAGCATACTAGCGTCTCGCAAAATGAACTGAAACGGCCCGCTGCGCTGTTGTGTTGTTTCCCGGCGTGATTGGGTAAAAGCAGAGGTTGGGAAACGCGAAGGCGGCGCAGTATATGTGTTTGAGCTGCTAGCTCTGGCCACTCGCAGATGGCATTATGAGCGCAGACCTCTGTGCGATTGGCCATATTGCTTTCGCGTGCAGCAAAGTGCGAACAAGTTGAGCTCATCAAAAAAAAAAGGACACCTGTCAGCGTTGCACGCACGAAGGCAGAGCGAGCGACCAGCGTCGTCATGCGTGGCCAGGCAAAAGGAATCAACAGCGAATGCACGCGACGACTGGCGCTCGCTCGCTCACCTGACCGATGTTGGCTGCTGGCACGAGAACAAACGTAATGGATAGAGAGGGAGTACGGAGGTGGGTATCGCAAGTGCAGCGATTCACGGCCAAAGCATCAAGTTGGTAGCCCTGAAGAGGGCTGTTGGGTTTCTTGCGTGCAGGAGCCTGCTCGCAGACGACGACGGCGCTGCTGCTGGCTTAACCTCCGAATCCGTACAGGGTGCGGCCCTGGCGCTTGAGGGCGTAGACGACGTCCATTGCCGTGACGGTCTTGCGTTTGGCGTGCTCCGTGTAGGTGACGGCGTCGCGGATCACGTTCTCCAGGAACACCTTGAGAACACCGCGTGTTTCCTCGTAGATGAGACCGGAGATGCGCTTGACACCGCCACGGCGCGCGAGACGACGGATGGCAGGCTTGGTGATGCCCTGGATGTTGTCGCGCAACACCTTACGATGACGCTTGGCGCCGCCCTTTCCGAGCCCTTTTCCACCCTTGCCTCGGCCAGACATGATGCGTTTCGCTTCGAAGTCGGAACAACTAACAGGCCGCGCAACCCCAGGCAGCGGTATACGTACTCGTCCGGCGGACGAGAGTGAGGAGGAAAGCGAACGGCCGTCTCCGATTGGCTGGGTCGCCGGCGACGGCGCCGCCTCTCTTCGCGAGCGTGTCCCTGGTTGACGCACTGAGGTTTCTTTGAGCTGCTCCCGGGCTGCGAAACTTGCATGCCACTTCGGACGGAAGCGATTCTTTTTGCCACTCTTGAATATTTTCGTGACGCCCAATGGAAACGAGCTCTTTTCCAACGTTCCCGCTTGCTGTCAGTAAGGCAATTGGGACGTCCTAGTATTGGCAAGTTCAGCAGTCCGCGCGTACGTACGCCGGTACAAACACCGCGCTGCGATGATCATTCATTTCTTCACCTACGGTCAGCGAACGGAAGACGTGAAAGAAACAAAGTGGCCAGGCACACCTTCGCGGCTGGAGGTGGGCGAGAGAACAAAACTACAGTACAGCACTGTAGGGAGGCCCTCCCTCCGCACGTAACAGTTCAAGAAAGTATAGCCGCGCACCGAGGGCGAACGAAATTTGTCGCGCTTGTGCTCACTTTTTGTGGAGTACAAAGTTGCGAACCCCCCATCCTCCTATTGAAACCAACTCCATCTAGTTTATTGGTGACGTCATCTGCATCAGCAGACTTCACAAGCGGCCGTCGCTCACCAGCTCGGCAACAGAAACGCACCGCGCGCGCGTTCCCCTGTCGCCATAGGCACTTCCAAATTCGCACAGTCGAATCTTGCACTCGTGCCTACGACATCGTCAAATATGGACGCGATAGGCCGGGTACTTTGCGAAAAAAATCGCACTTGAAGCAGCCCGAATGACGCGATCGTGTCCATTCCAGCATCCTGGAGCACGCCGCGCTCGCGGCAGGGAGCGAGAGAGAGAGCGCGCTAGCCTTCCTCCTCTCCACAGTTTGTAAACAAACGCCGTCGCGAACTCTGGCTGCAGCGACGTTTGCGAGCGACAAAAGAAGAAACAACGCTTTCTCACTAATGCCGCCTCAATTAATTTGTGCGCCAGCACTGGGGCACAACCTCAAGAAGCACATAAGCGCAGAGTGCCATGGAATTGGCAGTACGCGACCTTGTCGTTTGTTTACGTTGCCTCATAACGGAACGCCCATCCCCGAGGCAGCGCAGCGCGTGCGCAAAATGCAATGTGAATGAGGTGACAAATTAAGGGGCACCGAGGCGGATTGGTCTCACATAATGCACAATGTTCATCGGAGTGACCCCGGGCGTGCTCTAACCTAACCAATTAGGTGTAATACGTACGATTGAACCTGGCTTTGCCAACCTTACCGACAGAGTGGAATAAACGCACCGTGTTGTTATTATTATTATTTTTCTTGTTCTCTGTGCCGCCGTGCGGCCAGCACTTCTGCTCCTCGCGTGTATAGAGTGCAAGCAAGACGCTCGTGCTGAGCGAGCAGTTCACAACGAGCACAGCATGTAGTACGTACGCAAGACGGTCATATGAAACAGAGGGACGGGCACGGAGTTGTGCGGGTTCGTCAACGAGTCCCAATGCCAATGCAAGCAATTCGGGTGGCTCTGAGAAGAGCCGTTGGTGTTGTTGTGGAAGCCTGGCCGCAGACGTACGTCGCCTACTTGGAGCTGGTGTACTTGGTGACGGCCTTGGTGCCCTCTGACACGGCGTGCTTCGCCAACTCGCCAGGCAGCAGCAGGCGCACGGCGGTCTGGATCTCCCGGCTCGTGATGGTAGAGCGCTTGTTGTAGTGAGCAAGGCGGGACGACTCCGCGGCGATACGCTCGAAGATATCGTTCACGAAGCTGTTCATGATGGACATGGCCTTGCTGGAGACTCCAGTGTCCGGGTGCACTTGCTTCAGCACCTTGTAGATGTAGATGGAGAAGCTCTCCTTCCTGCGGCGCTTCTTCTTCTTCTTGTCGGTGGCGCGCACATTCTTCTGGGCTTTGCCGGCTTTTTTCACCGCTTTGCCACTGGGCTGGGGAGGCATGTTGATGCGACTGACTCCTACGGAGGACGAGATCGGACAACACCCTCTCTCCGTTCGCGGCGCGTTTTTATGTGAGGGAGGAGGTGTTCACGCGACCCTCCAAACGGGCGCGTCCCATTGGACGCCTCGGCTTCTCCCCCTCTCCCTCAACGGCTCGGATCGGAGATGGTGGCGGGATCGTTCTCCGCACGCTCACAGAGCTCTCGACAGCTGTACCAGAAGTTTCTGTTCTCGTACTCTCGGTTCGCGCACCTCTAGCATCAACATGTCCGGACGTGGCAAAGGCGGCAAGGCGAAGGGCAAGAGCAAGACCCGTTCCAGCCGCGCGGGGCTCCAGTTCCCGGTCGGCCGTATCCACCGTCTGCTGCGCAAGGGTAACTACGCCGAGCGCGTCGGAGCCGGCGCTCCCGTGTACCTGGCTGCCGTCCTCGAGTACCTCGCCGCCGAAGTGCTCGAGCTCGCGGGCAACGCCGCCCGTGACAACAAGAAGACGAGGATCATTCCCCGCCACCTGCAGCTCGCCATCCGCAACGACGAGGAGCTGAACAAACTGCTCTCCGGCGTCACCATCGCGCAGGGCGGCGTCCTGCCTAACATCCAGGCTGTGCTTCTCCCCAAGAAGACCGAGAAGAAGGCGTAAGCCGCTTCGCAGTCAGCAGGCACGCCCGCTCGTCGCACCAACACAACGGTCCTTCTCAGGACCACCCAAATGCGTGTATCGGCAGGATTTTGTTGCGCAATCTCACTCCGTGCGACCGTGTTCCCTCTCTAAGCGATGCCTGTGCTCGCCTAGTTTCTCTCTCTCTACTTACATACACCAGGCTACTTTCTTCGAGATTCGAAAAAACAAAACAAAATCTCCACGCCATAGCGACCCCCACATATTTCCTCCGCCAGCCATGCAAAGACGTACACAGCATTCACTTCTGCAGTGCACGGCAGCTCGGGGGGCAAACTTCGTCACTTCGTGGCATTATTCTCTACAGTAGCGCAAAACTTGGCAGCAAACAGCAGAAGGCGCCACACTTAGAACTTGTTTGTTACGCTCAAACCAGGTACTTGTACACACACTCTCGGAGTCGGCGTGTGCAAACCGATAAACACAACTCGTCAAGCGCAAGACAAGCTGGTGAAACTAGTCGTAAGTGCGGCGTCATTTTTTCATCGTTGGAAAGGAAACAGGGACGACACAGAACGCTAGGTACTGTGACGTGTTTGATCCTCATCGTCGTCCCTGTGTTCGACGATGTTTCCTCTCCAGCGACGCTCGACCAACTAGCCTGCAAATCCATCCTATTAGGCGTCGTCTTTTTTTTTTTTTTCACTTCTCCAACTTTTGCGCTACGGAATCATGATGTCGTCGTCCAGCACGTACAAACTTGTGCGCTGAAAAGTTACTGCGGTCGCGTTACTTCCTCTTCTATATAATTATCCCTGTGGCAATCTTTGTCTTTCTTTTTTTTTTTTCTCCTTTATTTCCCCCCAATTTAACCACTAGTGTTTCCCCGGTAACGCTTACGTCACTGCAACATGCGTCCCGGAGTGCGCGAAAACACACTTACCACGCAATTGCGTGCGGAAACAGCACTCGCAGGTCACGACCACACACCAACACGTAACAACGTAAAGAGGGTACGGACCGTAGTACGTGGTTTGCCGTGGTCCCGTAACCAAAGCAAACATGTTGGTGGTCCTGAGAAGGACCGTTTGTTGTTGCGTGCCCGTCCGACAAGGCGCAGGAAGCCGGCGAACTTAGGCGCGTTCCCCACGGATGCGCCGAGCCAGCTGGATGTCCTTTGGCATGATGGTGACGCGCTTCGCGTGGATAGCGCACAGGTTCGTGTCTTCGAAAAGGCCGACCAGGTAGGCCTCGCTGGCTTCCTGAAGGGCCATCACGGCAGAGCTCTGAAAACGGAGGTCCGTCTTGAAATCCTGAGCGATTTCCCTCACCAGGCGCTGGAAGGGGAGCTTGCGGATCAGAAGTTCGGTCGATTTCTGGTAACGACGAATTTCTCGCAGGGCCACCGTGCCCGGTCGGTAACGGTGCGGCTTCTTCACCCCGCCTGTGGCAGGTGCGCTCTTGCGAGCTGCCTTGGTGGCAAGCTGCTTACGCGGAGCCTTCCCTCCGGTACTCTTGCGGGCGGTTTGCTTGGTTCGAGCCATCGCGCCAGGAACGTCCGATCACTCCGAGTGCAGAAACGACAGTGCTGTGCTGGCTCTCCGGAGGCCGCGTCGCGCTTTCCCGCACATCACGTCGCGTCGCTCTTCCCCGATTGGTCAATGCGAGAGAACCCGTCCCCGCTCGCGAGGAGGAGGCGCCAGCGCGCGCACGCGACGTGCGCCAGGATGCTGGATGGTGCACGTTTTCGAATAGCCGCGCACTTCGTCGCCGTCAAAAAAATACTCGAACGCGACGTGCACGCCAGCAAACACAACGGCGTGCTGGGCCACTCCTTTCCCATTGCGAGAAAGCCCGAATCGATGTTCCAGCTTGTCCCAGCGCGAAAAGACAAGACGGCACGTAACTGCACACCATACATGTCGACAACAGTCGGCGCGACGGCCTCCACGCTACAACGCCCCCAAGCACCGGCTCGGGCCTGCGCAAACGCGCGAAAAGGCTCTGAAAAACGTCCTGGCTGGCGTTGTAGTGTACTCCACGACCATTCACCTACCGGTTCGGCCAAATCGCCGGTTACTCGCTTGTCACAGAGCACCTTCTCGCGCGTAGAAATGGCCAAAGGCCCATACCACCCAGCGTGGCGCACTCACGCGGGCCGTTGTGCTTGCAGAACACGCGTTGAGTGTCCGTCGCCCAACATAGCATCGTTGCCTCGCACGAGAACCACTAATGCCTCAGTGCAAACACGCCACTGCCGTTGGTTTCGTTTCAGCGGACGGCGCGACCGAACGTCAGAGAAACCTCCCAACAGCCTAAGCGCCGCAAGCCGGTGCCCTTGTTTATTTACATGTGTGTAACACCAAATCGTCACACACACGCAGCAAACACCACTACTTAAAAAAAAAAAAGGAGAGAGAGAGAGAGAGAGACAATATTCCGGCCACGAACGAATGCATGCAAACAAGGCTCACGAGAACACCCACTCTCTCGTAAAAATATTTCTCCATGTTACATATGTACAATGTGTGTGCCCTTGTATAATTGACCGTCTTCTTCGACACCCAATTCACTTCTCTCTATCTCTAGTTGGCAAGCCACTAACACGCGACAGTGACTACGAGTGAGGCGAACGTGCGTATTTATTGAGAATGCCTTACAGGCCCGAAGGCATTGAGTAAGGCGGGTTACAGTGAAAATCGCATGTAAATTTCCAAGCAACAACGGTACAATGTACGTTAGTAATAACGACAACAACAAAATCCGGCGCACAAATTTAACAAAGCAATATGTAAACATGGTAATCAAATATATGGGAACACTCCGTAACATCAAAAGGCTCGGAAAACAAGTTAGAGAACATCAAGATGAAACATTCAGGAAATGCATCTCAAGTTTCTGCCGAAACGTGTTGGCGTTACTACCAGACGCGATATCGTCGGGAAGATCATTCCACATGCGGATGGCTTGTGGCAGTGCTGATGTGTTGAACGCGTTTGTGTTTCCAAACATGCGAGTCAAGCTGAGGTGGTTAGTGTGTAATCTGCGTTGTTGATGGTTGCCTTGCTTAGCCAGTGACACTATTTTTGAACTAGACCGCACGTCGCACCAGTCCGAGCTCGCAGCCAACGTCGTCACACTACTACGCTGCGCAACTCGGAGTCGAACTCACGACAGCCAACTAGCATACCGCCGAGCTGATGGCAATGTCGCCCCAAAACATACCTTCCCGCTGCGCCAACAGAACCGTTGTAAACTTGGGAACAACTGTAGCAGGCTCTCCGTGAAAACCGCTTCCCTTGCTTCGGAAGGACACCTTTGGCACGTGCCAATAAGCAGCAGTCATGTCGCTCGCGGTGCCTGGACATCGCCGGAACCGAGAGCCAACTTGCCCTCTTACGAGGACAACCTTGCGAAAATTTCAACTTCGTCCTGCATGTTACTACGCATCCATCTATCTGGCAGCCCCGTGCCCCGTTGCTATGGTTTTTTTTTTTTTTTTTTTTTTTGTTTTTTTTTTAATTAACTTACTTCTTCTAGCTCACCGGCTCCTTTTCGTTTTTTCTTTTTTTTTTTCCGTGCCCTTAGGTATTTTTGGTAGTGTGTGTGTGTGTGTGGCTCTTGCGTCACTTTTGCTAACGCTGTGACATTTCCCTCCAGGTGCAAGCCCCTCGGTGCCCCTATGGTGAGCGAACCCTCCTCTTTCACCCGTTCTTTACATTTTCGCATACTCCACGGTGTTCCCTTGGCTAAAGATACTGAAACGGATAGTTCAGCGTGTCACTCTCTCCTACCTTTCCTCATTTTATCCTCCACAACGGCCCTCCAACACCCCACACAAACATCTCCTTCGGGCTCCCGCCCAGCTTCACTTCAAGCCGCGGAGCAAAGCCCCTCTCGAGTCGGGTTCAGCCAAAGGCACTTGGTCGGAAATGACACTTTGGCGAACTTTAAGGAAATAAATAAATAATAAATAATAAAATAAATAAACCCGGGCCGACCTTCGGCCGACACAGATTAGCGTTTCGGTGAAAAAAAAAAGAAAAGCAGATCCGTAAGAACAGCGAAACCATGACCGCCGCGGTTGCGATACACTATTTCAGAATTCGGCCATCAACTTTCAACAAACTCGATAACAGGCGACGGTTGCCTTTTCCCCGGCTAGCGCACCCGCGACCGCGAGCCCTCCGAAAAGGAAAATAGAAGAAGAACATACAGACAGGAGCGTCGGTCGCAGGTCGCCGCCGTGGTCGCTGGGGCTCGCAGAAGCACGCCATCCGACCGATGGCCTGATCGGCCGGAGGGTCCCAAAAGTACGTGCGCACTTCTCCAAGTCCCAGCGAGTTCTCTCCAGGCATCTCCAAAACCCGAAACGCACAAAGGGTCGAAATTAGTAACTGACCAATGGGAGCCTAGTCAAAACCACATGCGGTGGAGCAGGCGGCCCCTCTGAGCGGGCGGCCGCCGCTCCGTCCAGCTGGGCGAGGGGGACGCGGGCATTCCCCCGAAAAACATGGCGTCGCGAGGGACCAGGTCCCACATCCCTCCCTCCTTAAAAGCCCCCCTAAAAAAACAATACCGGCAGTGCCAATACACAATAAAATCCGCGAACTCCAAACGAAAACAAAAAAACAAGGAGACAAACGCGACAATACAACCGCGGCAAATCTCTCAAGTGTCCGATGAAGCCGACGCGCGCCACGGCATCTTCACCCGGACCCTGGACGCCGGCCGCAGCAGGTCTCACGTGCCGTCGACCCAGTCGACTTCCTGGCCGCACCAAGTGCCGCGACCACGGCTCCGTCCGCAGCCTCGCCGTCGACGCCGCCTCTCTCCGGACACGCAGACTTCGGCCGCCGAATCAGCGCGGCGGAAAAACACGACGAAAACAACAACAAAAGAGCAAAAACAGTCGCGCAGCACAATAACCCAAAATCAATTGAACTAACGAACCATAAAACAACGCGAGACTACAATTCTAGGGTAGCGAAAACCAAAAACTCAAAAAGAAAGAAACGGTACGTAAACAGAAAGGAACACTTACATAAAAACTAGAACAGCGAAGAGAAACCAGAGAAAGCGTAGAAAGAGAAAAAAGAGAAAGACTTCTCTGTCAGGTTATCTCTCCGTCTGGAATCAGTCGGGCAGTAACCAATGTAAACGTGGTCTTCACTAGTGCGCTGCCATATGACCTAGCTTACACTAGCGGATAATCCTTCCACGAACGCACTCTGCCCATCCGTGACACCAAACGAAACGGGAGATCCACAACGTGTTGCCTACGGAATGAACAGACGCGGAAGGGACGGCGACAGCTGAGCATTCACACTGCACCGTGCCAAATCGCAGAGCACAGTAACTTCAACTAAAGCCTTCCGCTCTGACGACTGGCGAGAATTACTGCAGGGGCGCGAAATCGCTCTCCTCTGCTGTCGGGGGGGTGCCACTGCCGACGCGCGTAAACACGCAGCGCTAACCGCGAAGGTGGCATGATACTGTGGCCAAGCTCGTACAGACCGCGCAGAGTGAACCCCTTTCTTCTCACAGGCCACGGCTACACAAGCCGCTTCAGGCCCACAACTCGCGCTCGTCGCAATACCAGACAACGATGCCGCGCGCGCCATGTGCAGTACCAACACATTCAGGCGCCTCGCCTCCCGGAGGCGAAAAACAAAACCGCGAAAGAAACTATTTACACTATGTACACATGGGTCACTCTGCCGTCAACTACGTCGCTCTTCGGGCCAAACGAAAAAAAGCAAGAGAACAACAAACAAGAAAACCAGATTCCTGAGGAGAGCCCAGTGAGGATAGACCCCCTCTTTCAACCTTTCCCCCCGACCGGCCGGCTGATTATCGCCACAATGGCCTTCCTCTCTCCCGCCGCGGGGACGCTGGAACGCTCTCCCCTTCTGCGTGCGCGAAGATAGACAGGTGCCCAAAGGGCTATTCATGGAAGAAGGGTCATCCTTCTACTTCTTTGTTCGCTTCAGCGGCCTTTCCGCCATCTTTGCCTCCCTCGGTGCAAGTCGGCCATGTGCACCGAACAGCGCCGTCAACTTTTAACCAAAAGAGACTTCGGGCGACCCGGGCTAGAAATAGCGCGTCAACTATTCTTTTACTGGTTCTGAATTTAGTGAGGAAAGACGCGCACGACGCGAAGTCTAAAGAAAACCGTTGGACTCACCGACTTGTACGTCGCACGGGAGACAAGATGGTCAATCTCCCGGCCATGGCATGATGGAAGCCTTGGTGAATCCAACGAGTTTCCGCCACCAAGAACGAACTGATGAATCTCGGTGGCAACTTGCATCACGCCTTTCCTCGCCCACGCTTCGCCTCACACAACTTCGAAGCGGGTTACCAATCCGTTTGAGAAGTGACATTTGCCTCTCCTCACACCACGATACGTAGACAGAGAAAAAGGGGGGACAGACAAAGAAAGAGATGCGCGCGATACACGGCAGAGACGGCCAACCTCAACCAAAGCGCATTTGACGCTGGGAACCGAACGCAACTTCCCCACTCTGCCGACACCTGCTCGTCGTTAGAGCGACCAAGGGCAAGGCCCCTGGCCCCACTAAGTTGGGCGCCAAAATGTAGGGGTTACTTCTACTAATAACTACTGCTAGCAGCGGCATCGCCGCTAGCAACCCCCTGCCGTGGGTTCGAGCACTCAACGAGCAGAGAATGAGGTCGTCGCGTCCGCGCGCTCGCCATCTCAGCCATGCATGCCGCGTTACCGCGCGCTTCGGCCCGCGGCCCGACTCCAGGCAGGGCAGCGCGAACCGTCGCACGCGGCTAAAGAGGAGAACATTAGGCGCATCTCTCCGAGCATGGTAATTTAATAAACATTAAAATAATACAAACCGTAATACAAGGCCGAATAAGTCGAATTAAACACAAAGGACAACAACGATAACGATTAACAGAACGCGAACACACACGAACACAAACAAAGGACAATGACAACACGCGAACACATAATAACACACAAAAAGAACCATGCAAGGAAGGAGAGCCTAACCCCGGCTAGCGCACCCGCGACCGCGAGCCCTCGGAAAAGGAAAATAGAAGAAGAACATACAGACAGGAGCGTCGGTCGCAGGTCGCCGCCGTGGTCGCTGGGGCTCGCAGAAGCACGCCATCCGACCGATGGCCTGATCGGCCGGAGGGTCCCAAAAGTACGTGCGCACTTCTCCAAGTCCCAGCGAGTTCTCTCCAGGCATCTCCAAAACCCGAAACGCACAAAGGGTCGAAATTAGTAACTGACCAATGGGAGCCTAGTCAAAACCACATGCGGTGGAGCAGGCGGCCCCTCTGAGCGGGCGGCCGCCGCTCCGTCCAGCTGGGCGAGGGGGACGCGGGCATTCCCCCGAAAAACATGGCGTCGCGAGGGACCAGGTCCCACAAGATGGAAGGAGCACCTGACGGTATACCCGAAGTATCGAGATACTTCGCAATGAATGGTGCATCTTGATGAATGTGAGGAATCTTGCCGTGGCAGTTTCTACTTTTGAGCGTGTAATTTCTACGTGACTGTGAAAGTTGAGGGTGGAATCAAAGTAACACCTAGAATTTTTAAGGTAGGCGTGTTACGAAGAAATGTATTTTGCATTTTGATTGAGGGTCGTCGGTGTGAGGTACCAACGTGGCCGTTATTGAAGAAGAGAAAGCTTGATTTGGCTGGATTGATATGCAGTTTATGGTTTGTTGCCCAGTTTGAGATTACATTTAGTGCTTGACTTGCATTTTCTTGTATTTCCAATCGGGAATGACCTGGTATTGTTATTATTGTGTCATCGGCGTACGCTTGAAGATGGGCAACAAAAGGAAAATTTATATCAAGGAGGGAATGTACAGCTATGTTCCAAAGAAGAGGACTTATAGGGGAACCTTGAGGACTTCCAATCGTAGGGTTTGCTGATTCGTGGCCTAATTTAGTTGGATATGTGATTGCTCTGTTCGATAGGAAGGTTCTTAGTAAGTAATATAAATTACGTGGACAGCGGTGCTTTCTAAGGAAGTTTAGTACTACAGTGTGCCATACACTGTCGAAAGCTCCTTGGAAATCAAGTGATATGAGGACAGTAGGTGTTTTAGATCTTTTATAATTAGACAGAATGGTTTTGAGCTGATGAAGCGCCAAAGGAGCACTTTTGCCACTCGTAAAGGCGAATTGGTTTACGTGAATGAGACCGCTTTTGTGAAGGAAATTGTACAGGCGATTATTTAATAGGCGTTCCAATACTTTTCCAAAAATTGAATTCATTACGATTGGGCGGTATGATGAGGGCCGATCTGGAGGACGTTGAGGTTTTCGCATGAAAGCTATCTTTCCGGCACGCCAAATTTGCGGAAAGTGTCCGAATTTTAGTGCTGTGTTGAAAATAAAGAGGAAGAAGTTGGGATGCATTTGAAACAGTACTTTGATAAATCTACCACTCAAATTATCTAACCCAGGTGCAGAATGAGTGTCAATGTTTGAGACCACTTGGGCTACCTCATTATACGTGAAAGGGACGTCCTGTACTGTCCAGGGATAATCTGAATCAGAGATGGCACGCATGAAAGTGTGGATTGAGAGATCAGAAGTTGCGTCGTCATGCATTATGAGGGTTTGTAGGAGGAGTCTTGCTGACTCTAAAGTTGAAAGAGTTAATGTCTGATCGTGTTTAATCAAGGGAGGTAATTGAGTAGATTTACGGTATTTCTGAAATGCCAATTTAAATGTTTCGCCGTATAAACAACGTTTGGTGGCGTTGTTTGCTATTGTTTTTTGGTATACCGTTTTGGCACTTGTGATGTTTGGTTTGTAACGCGCGAATTCTTCTGCGTAAAGCTTTTGATAAAGGAGTCTGATATTTTTGTCCTTTGCCGATTGAAACCTGCGTCTCATTGCACGGACTTTCTTTCTTTGGTATGATAGCTCAGGCGTCCACCATGCGTTGGTAACTCTCGGTTTAGGCTTAGGGCGCCTAGAGTACTTTTGGACCAATTGTTGATGAATTAAGTAAAATTTATTTAATATAGTGTCAATACCCGAATGTGACTTAACATTTGCTTTGGTAACGTCTTGAAACCAATTGAGGTGTTTAAGTTCGTTAAGCAATTGGAGTTCAGCAAAACCCGTTAATTTTTTATCGAGCGATGATGAAGCCTGTGCGAAAGTGAAAGAGATATATTGGTGGTCTGAAAGAGTTGGTGTATCTAGGACCTGCCAATTAAATCCTGCTGATATCATTTCTTTCGTAGCAATGGTAAGGTCAATCCAAGTTTCCGCGTATGGCGTTACAAAGGTTGGGGGTGATTGTGGGTCGTTTAGTATTATCAAGTCATTTGAAGTGACAAAATTGACCACCTGAGAGCCGCGGGTATCAGCTGGGTTGGGACCCCACATGGGGTGTTTTGCATTGAAATCACCTGCTATAACAATGTTTTTATTCTGAGCTATTACTAGGCAGTGCTGGAGTTCGTCCAGAAGCGGGTCAATGGAGATATGAGGGGGAGCGTAGATGGCTATTAGTGTGAAACTGGTAGAAGTATTGGAGCATTGTATAGCATCACAATATTTTCCGACACGCGTTGGGGAAATATCGTATATGCACTCGTTTTAACCAGAATCATGACGCGGGGATTTGTGGGAGAGTGAAATTTTGCTAGCTGGGGAGAAATGTTTTGAATGGCTCCTGCCCGGATGTGAGGATCAGAGACAAAAGCGAATGAATAATTTTGAGTTAGAATAGTATGCATTAAAATTTTAGTGGCTGCAGAGGTGTGGTCCAAGTTTGCTTGTATAAATTTATCCTGGGTGTCACTATCCATTTTGATAAAGCTGTTTACCTGAATAAAAGATGTAATGAAGGTCCCTGTCCATAGGCAACTGTGATGTGAACTTTATCAGCGGAGAATATACACTGCCAACTCCGTATGTATTGCGATCATAGAGGAACTTGGGAAAGGTCAGTGAAATGAGGAGAGATTTGAGTAGTACTTCTGTGAAAGAAATACCGAAGATGCGACCGGTACACTCTAAGCCAAAATGGACGAAAATGGGGTATGCTGTTCGTCCTTTCGGGGACTAAGTGGGCTGCCACAGATTTTGAACCAATTTTGGAGTAACTGCAAGACTAACAGCAGCGGTTCAAGTTTTTCGTCCCCTGCAGTTACCACTCGATGGCTTAACGGTTGCCCTCGGTGGACCATTCTAGGCAGACGAACTGTTGGACCAGTTCAGACCAAACGCAAAAAAGAAAAATGGAGGCTTCCGATTGCGATCACATTTTCACTCGATTTATCAGCATTTATATCCCACATGCATACTTTATCAGCATTTAATATCGCATATATAGACTCCAATGCATTCAAAGGAACATCACACATACGTAGACACTCAAGCTTCACGCAAGCATATCAAAGTAATGCACCACATAGACCACTCAAACCGCACACCGACGGTCGGGTATATATACTCACAGATATTGCCCCACATGTAGTGCCGGTGGTAAGTTGCTGTTCAGCGCAATTACAAGATATATATTCACAGAAGAGCCGTGCGGTTCGCGTCGGCTCTTAGACAACCCATAACCGCACAAGTCTGTTAATCTAAACCCGCCATATCGTGAGCGCGTTTTTAATTAACGAATTCCAATTAGTAGCTAGCACCCCGTCGATTGAAGCGAACGAGCGTTCGCAATGCCGTGCGCGAGCTCATAAAACACCCCTGAGCACGCGCAAACACAGTAACGGCAAGCATTCTGCCGCGGCGGCGAAGAAACGAAATGCACAGTTGCCCCGCCGGTGTACCTTCTTGCCGAAGTCGTCCGTAGGCCTTTTCCGTAGAGCACGGCTGTAGAACAAACGATCACCGGCGCTCACAAAATACCCAGTCCTGTGCTATTTCTACGGTCGTTATTCCGCACACAACTGAAGAACAAGTCTCATCGTCACTGTCGCGGCTGAGATGAGATGTACTTACCCTACTCACTACGAACGAGACGGCTCGCAGTCACCATATGCAGCGTGGTCGCAGCGCGCCGGCGGCGGCACGTTGGTTCGGTCTGCCACGTATCGGCGCTCGCCTTCGCGATAGCTGCTTCACAGTGGTCGTCGCACGAGGCGAAATACACAATTTTAATTACACTTTATTCTACGATACAGACAGTATTTCCCGGAAAACAAAATGTACTTTTCTTTTCCTTGCGCCGGCGATAGCTCACGACGGCCGCCGACGGGCTCGATGCCGACGGCATGCGAAGTTTCTTTTCGCGTACAAATTGCAGCCATTTACTCTTCGGGCACTCGGCAAGCAACCGCTGACGATCAAAACAACTTACTTTTGTTAGCGATGTAAATATCCGTTGTAATTCGGCGCGTTCAAGCAATGTATCCACAGCGTGTAGGCTTGGAAGCTCGCACTGGCACACACACACTACGCCAGCAAACTCGCCGTAACACTACGCCAGCCTCCGCAGGCCTGAGACGGCAGCCGAGCGAGTGGTGTCCTCCAGTTGTTGAGGAATGCGTGTTTGCTTGCTTTTGTATTTTGTTGCTCTTTTGACAACTCACGTGCTTGAGCCTCTGACAGGAAGGGGGGCCTAAAGAATGGCGCAGCGGGGCAGAAGCATGCGAACGACGATCGGCAGAAGGACTCGGGGGAGCAGACGAGAAGCGTCTAAATTTTCCCTGAACCACTCAAACTACATGGCGCGTCCAGGCAGCGCGGACGCAGACGAACGAGCGCAGACCAACGGGTGCTTTTTAGACCCCCCATTGGTACTTTTCGTGGCGGGCGTTTGCGCACGACACGCACCGGTTGAACGGTTCATCCTTTCGGATGAACCGTTCGACCGGTGGTCTAAATGTATGCAGTTAGTCCACTTTTTCCCAATTCTGGTTTAGAGTGTAGGCCATTGGCCAATCGAGTGCGGTGCCACAGCACGAAGCTGGTTCGTGAGAAGTTTCTGGAAATGATGAAAATGAAGTTGAGATGCTATGTTTAGGGAATGATGTCAAATCGTATTGACAATGGAGAACGACAAAGACGAGGGAGGAAAAAGCCAATGATGTTTAGCTACGCTTAGCGTAAGGGAGCGGCGTAAGGGAGCGGCGTAAGGGGACGGCGTCGCGGATCACGTTCTCCAGGAACACCTTGAGAACACCGCGTGTTTCCTCGTAGATGAGACCGGAGATGCGCTTGACACCTCCACGGCGTGCGAGACGACGGATGGCAGGCTTGGTGATGCCCTGGATGTTGTCGCGCAAGACCTTGCGATGACGCTTGGCGCCACCCTTGCCGAGCCCCTGCCGATGTCAGATGGAAAGAGGAGTCGACACCCGGGGGTGTCTCGTCCCAGAGCACACAGTCTCAACAATCCGTCATCATCCTACGTCTACCTCGGCAGGTCCCCCACCCGGGGTGGGCGGGTGGGGGGTTTTGGTTTGGGCAAACAGTCCTATCCGGACAAGGGTTTTTGCTGGCGTACCCCACACGGTACTCGTACCACACAGCGCGCCCTGTGGCCACGGGCCTGCAGGGCGAACACAGTCCTACCCGGACAAGGGGGCGGCCACCATTTAGTGCAGGGAGGTGAGTCGCCCCACACAGAACAGACTTGGCCGCTCATAGCGCCCCCTGGCCGAAGGCCGACGGGCCTTCTGTCTTTTCACAGACTCGGGGGCGGCCTTTCCGCCAGCCACGGTTATACCTGTCTCTGTGGTGGTCCAGTCTTGTCTCTTCGGTCGCTCTTCGTCTTGCTAAGGGTGGGGCACTTGGGGGAGCCATCTTCATTTAAATGGTAACTGTAATTGTTCCTCCGGACTCCTTAAATATAACTGCCGGGCGATGCCAGGTTTCGAGAAACTTCTTCCCGCCCAGGACGTGCCACTCGCGGGTGAGGTGGAACCAGAGCTCCTTGCGTACTTTTGCAAGTACTTCGGGAAGCCCCGCCCTCCTCCCGTTGAAGACCGCGTCCCAGCGTGCCAACCAAACTTGGTATGAGCACTCAACGAGAAGAAGCACGAACTGGTTAATCAGTCTACTAGGTAACGGATTGAGGAATCGGACTGTCTGATATGGAATACCTGGAAGGTTAAACAAGCTGGCTATCTTTCGATGGAGAGCTGCCGGCAGCGCACACTGCGAGAAGATGTGGACCGCGTCCTCTCGAGCACCACAAAACGGGCAAATCCCACGAGCGGGGCGTGCCGTGAAGGGCCTGCATTGAATAGGCAGGCACCCTCGCGCCAGCTTGTACAGTCTGTTTCACACTTAGGGGAAATCTCGGAGCGCGTGGCCTCGCGATGCGGCCATGATGCGGCGAGCGCTGGAGTCGGCCAGCAGCGGCTGCTCGCGCAAGCGCAGACGCGCGATGCGTGCAGCTTTGAACCGCGTCGTCTGCTACGACAGCGCGTGCTGGCTGTATTGTCGGGAAGAGTGCTAGTGTGTGCAGCATCGCGCTGATTTCATCGTTAACGTGAGAAGTCAGCCGCTTTTCTTCACTAAAAGTTGTGCAGCGCCTTACTTTCGGTCCTGCGTTGGCAAGAAAGGAGCTCTGCGAACCCAATTTGACAACACACTTGCTCTGCGTTGCCGGAGGGCCGGGGTATTGAGCGGTTGCACGTATGCTTCGTCACCGCGTCTGCTACCGTAATGCGCAGCGACAATAAACACTACAATGTGCGCTCGTCGTGCTCGGTCTTTTCTTGACGGGAAATGAAAAGAAAGCATTCCACAGTAAAAACTATGAGGGTCGATCACGATTAGACAAATGGATCGCATTAAAGTAACGCTTTAGGAGGCGAAATTGAGAGGGAAGCAGCTCTCCTCTACAACATTTCAGTGCACGAGACAGGCGCTCTCCGTTGGCGCGAAATGCACGCGTCGCACTTCCAACTTCACTTATTCATGTCGGGTCATGCCCCCAGCAGCGGCCATGAGAGCGCTCATTCTTAACGGAAGGAAGCAAGGCGTAAAGGGACTGAGTGAGCAATGTGTCCCGTCGAAGCGTGGCCCACTCGTTGACGATGTTGGGCTTATTGATGATTCGGCGCTGTTTAAACTGCGTGGAATAAAAAGGATAAAAAGATATTGAAAAGACAAAATGCGACAGCACCGCATTCCTTCGGCCATTGGCGAGGCTAAAACCACCCGGCTATCTGTACTGTAGATACGGGATTCAAGGATGCTTTGAGTAAAACTGGCGCAGCGTTTATTGTCACTGGAGTGCGGCAAATAGTGCGGCTGGAGGGGAACCGGGCGGAAGGGGAAACCTACAAATTCTGCTGTCAGAGGAAAGCTTCTGTAGGAGCGGCTCAAACGCGAGCACGTAGAGAGCAGGCGAGAGCGGATCCCCCTGCCGAACCCCGCGGCACACGCTGAAAGGCTCCGAGACGCGATCCCCTATGATGACAGCAGAAACGGGACGAAAATATAACGCTCGAACCATGCTTCGAAATTTCACGCTAAAACCTGCCTGCTTGAGGACGCGAAATATGAACTTGTGACTAATGATATCGAAAGCTTTTTCCTGATCAAACGAGCAAAGAATGCCCGGAAGGTTCTGTGCATTTGCCCATTCAATCAGGTCCCTAATGGCAAAGCCATGAAGCGTGGTGGATCTACCCTGTACACTACATGCCTGGTACGGGCCCAAAACAGTGCTGAGCGCTGGAGTGAGCCGCACAGACAGGCATTTGTAAATCAACTTGTAGTCGCAGTTCAGCAGGGTGATGGGGCGCCAGGCTCTTAGGTCGGTGCTTCTCGACTCGTCCTTACACAGGAGAGTGATTAGCCCCTTCCTTTGAGTTTCTGACAAGGACCCCTCACGGAGAAGTCGGTTCGCCAAAGCAGTGAACGACTTTGCTAATACCTGCCAGAACTTTGCGTAGAATTCTACTGTAAGGCCATCTAATCCGGGGCTTGTTATGATTCATGGACTTAACCGCCGCGAAGAGCTCGTCCTCCGAGAAGGGGAGTCGTCTACTTCGGGCGGTTCGGAACTCCTGACGAAAGGACAAGCATAAGGGGTGGGAGCCGGCTCGGCATGAAGGTTCTTGTAGAACTGCGGCGCAAGCTCAAGTACCCCGTCTGCATTGTCCACTATGTCACCAGTATTTGGATCTATAAGGGACCTAAGTGTGGAATTTTTCCGAGCTAAGTGGCGACCGAGAACATTCCTAGTACACCACGCTTCCATCTCCCATTTTTCAGCGCGTGCGACGGCCCGTAAGCCGTCCCAACGACGCTGTAGGAGGGTACGAAATTGCTTCCGAAGTGAAGTCAGTGCCGGGGCGATCCCGGGTCCGCAGGAAAGCGGCATTCAAAGCAGCAGGATCGCGTCGGAAACCACTCGGATCTCCGCGCGCTCCTCGCGTGCACGCCGCTTGCCCCACCCCCGAAAACACTCCGCAACACCGGCCTTCACTTCGTCCCATTCGCTGCCAGATAAATCGTCCCTGCCTCGAAGCGATCTAGCGAGGAATTTACCTACATCTTCGACAATTTCTCTATCCTTTAAGAGGCGGGCGTTTAGACGCCACGGCCTTTTGCCCTGAACTACCAAATTGGAATCTGCGAATCGTAAGACTACGAGGCGGTGGTCACTGAGAGCAACAGAGCATAGCCACGAGGAGTGCATGCTGGGAGCAAGTGCCGGTGAGACAGAAACGGTCGATTCTGCTTTGGAGGCCACGCCCTGTCCAAGTCATCCCCGACTGGCCAGGTCGAACGGCCCGCCAAGCATCCACCAGTCACAGCTCGTCAACAAGCTCGCGCAACACTGTCCCGCCGCCGCGCGCCTTGCCCCTACCGGCGCCACGATGGGAAATTCGATCGTTCCTATCCAAAACACAATTGAAATCCCCCACGAGGATAACTCGTGAGGGACCCGCCAGATATGGCTCTACTGTACTGTATAATAGCCACACCGCGACTGTCTGTTGCGCCATAACTCCAGTAGGAACGGGTGCCAAAGTTCGAAATATGTCCTAATCTTGGACGTATGTTTCCTGAACAACTAAGACGTCGAATTTTCGAGCCCGAGCCAAATGAACTAACTCCGCCTGCTTGGCGGCGCGTCTCAAACCTCGACAGTTAAAAGATCCGATAGTGAGAGAAGTAGCCATGATGAAATGGAAAAAAAGAAAAGTTCACGAGAGGAACATGAGAGTAAAACAAAGACGAGGAGAATGGAAAAAGAGAAGAGGTGCCGAGAGTAGGGCAACTCTGTTCGACCTTTGAGACTGGACTATGCTACCGAGGAACTCTCTTCGATGAGAGAGCCCTCGTTCGTAGACGAGTACGTGGCGCTGGATAGCGCCGAGCACTCGCATCGCTCATCCGACAGGCCGCACATCGGGCAAGGGGGCTGCCGCTTGCCTTCCGTACTGCCTCCAACCAGAGTGGAGGAGGAATCCCCATCCGACTCTGTGACCGCGGTGCGCTTCTGTTCCGGTTCTGAGTTCTCGGACGAGTCCGAATCGGAGTCGCTGTCCGAAGCGGCCTTCGCAGCCCCGGCCTGCGCTCTCTTTCGGCGCATCTGCTTGCCGCCCTTCTTGCGGCGCCGCTTCGCGGCCTTCTCAATCATTGCTCCCGCGAGCTCCATCTGTTCGGGCTCGTCGGTACTGGCAGTCGGTGCTGCCTCATTGGCCGGGCTGGCCGGCCCAACTTCGGCAGCGGGAGAAGAGGCGACCTCAGCTAGTCCCGACTCGCCTTTCTCCCCGCCCTTCTCCGACACCTGTTCCCTGGGTGCCGGGCCTTTCGGCTGGGGCGGCCTCTCGATTGTCGGAAAATTCTCTTCCGACTCGGCGGGCACACCGCCTGTCTCCCGCCGCGTAGGCGCGTGCGACGCGACACTCGCGAACGTGCGCACCCGGCAGGAGAAAACACCGTGATCCCCCCCGCAACGTGTGCACGCCGCACTGCAAGTCTGGTGACCAAACTTGCCACAGCGCTCACACTTCGGGGTTTCACACTCGGCGGCGTGATGTCCCGGTAGACCGCATCGTCTACATAGTCTGACCACTCCTTCATATTCGCACATGACAACCTTCTCTTCAACCCGCAAGAGGTTTGGGACAGGGCGTGCCATCTCGATCCGGACACGACGGATGCCAGAGAGCACCTCCGGCTATCCGTAGATGTACTCGTCCGTCACACCTAGAACCTTGCCATGGCTGGCCATCTCGCGAGCGAGTGGGCCACAATCCTCAAACTTCGAAAAACCAAAAACGCGCACGACCTTAGTATGCACGCCGCGGTATTCAAACCTGCACTCAGTGCCCTTCATTTCGATCACAGGGTTCGCCAAGAAGCGATCAACCGATTCCTTGTTCTTAAAACTTACTTCAAACCTGTCTGCGCCAAAGTCCTGCACGCACAACAAATCGGTGCGCTTGAAGGTCTTCACCAGCGCGACACAAACATCAACATTGGTCGTGCCCGCAGGCAAACGACCAAAAAAAGTGTACGGCAGCACACGGTTGCGGCCCACCATCGTGGACGCGAGCCACGAGGCAGCCCTGGTTTACGAGAGCTAAGCTAAGCTATCCTAAGAAAAGGAATACGCCCGCTAGCGACTACGTAAAGATACACTGCCAAATGGCTACGAAAAAGCGTCGAAACGACTCACCAAGTGCCGCGGGCGACGAGGGCCTTGAATGGAACCACGCCGGGGACCGGAGAACAGGGGGGCCGAGATCGAAGCACGAACACGTTGACACCAGGAACCGCACGAAGTCTCGTCGACTGTAGGTGCCTTAGCCACCCGTAGGTGCCTTAGCCACCACCGTTGCCGCCTTTCCCTCTGCCAGACATGGTGAAACCTTGCCGTTGTCAGATGGGGAGGGGAGTTGGCTGGCCGGAGCCGCCTATCCCAAAGCATACAGTGCTTATCAGCCCATCATCATCCAGTACATTCGCCCCGGCAAGGCCCCCTGCTCCGGGCAAGGAGAGGGGGATTTTTGTTTTGGGCGAACGGTCCTCCCCGGACTCGGGGGCTACAGTTGGTCTGCGTAACGAACTTCGTCGCGCAAGAGACAAGGATGGCCATCTGTCTCCTCCTGCCTAAATGAATAGGCCAGCGAGGTATCGATCCTACCCGGGCAGGGGGACTGCCGTTTAGGGATCCGACGAGCGTCGGAGCGCATAGAACAGACACAGCCGCTTGACGCCTCGAGGCTGAGAGCTGCCGTGGGATTGCCCGCGCGCGAAATGCGAGCGGGCAAACAACCGCGCGCGCCTTGGCCGTCACTGCCGCCATGAAACAGCTAGAGCTGCAAACACGCGGAACGGCTCGGGCTTTCGGCAACGCGCACACACGAGACATGCGAGCGAAACTTTGCAGCGAGTGCACGAGGCTCTGTTGCGAAAAGCGAGAGCGAAAAAAGAAAAAGAAAAAAAGAAAAAGAGAGACCCGGTCTCCGGCCGCAGCGAGCGAGCAAGGTTGCGCTGCAGGGGGAGAGAAGGAAAGCTGCCCTCGCGCCTGGCACGCGAAAGGGCGGCGGGCGCGAATGTAAACAAACAGTAGCGACAGCGAAAGCGGCTGGCACGCGAAGCCGCGTCGCGAAACTCGAAGAGAAGCCATCATCAAATATTGATGGTTATTGTCCCTCCAGACTCACTAAAAATCATAGCTGGTCTGTGGCAGGTTTCGAGAAACTCCCTCAAGCCAAGGCGGTGCCGCTCGCGCATGAGATGGAACCAGAGCTCCTTCCGTACTTTTGCAAGTACTTCGTGAAGCCCCTGCGCCGTCCCACCGAAAACGGCAGTGCAGCGTGCTACCCACACTTGGTAGGAGCACTCAACAAGAAGGAGCACGAACTGGTTAACCGCGTGTGATGGCAACGGGTTGAGGAAGCGAACCGATGGAAATGGTACGCCTGGGAGTTGGAATAGGTCTGCTATTCTTCGAAGGAGGGCTTCTGGAAGCACACACTGCGAGAAGATGTGAACCAAGTCCTCTCGAGCGCCACAAAAAGGGCACATCCCTCGCAAGGGGACGGCCGTGAAGGGCCTGAAGGTAGGCACCTTCGTGCGAAGCGGTACATAAAAGTAGCGCGCTTCGCGTCGAGGAAGCTGGCTGTTGTTAGCTTCCACGACGGTTTGTGGCAGGAAAGGTCAAATCTCCTGAGGTGTGCTGGTAGTCCGGGTGTTAGTACGTCAACTAGATCTTGGAGTTTCACGGAAGCTACCTCGTAATCTGGATCGACGCGGTAGAGTGCGGCCAATGCTTGGGCGGCACTCGCGTAGAATGGACTTGGAGTTCCCGCGCGAGGAACGGAATGAGAAAGTGCGTTTGGCGAGAACTGCCGCAAACGAGTGCTAAGAAAGTAGGAGGCGAAGCTTCGAGTCAGGAGCATGTCCGAGTCGAGAGCTGCGCGCGTCCAACGAACGTGGAGCGCACTGGCCATATAGCCCAGATCGGGAATTCCGAGGCCTCCCTTATCTCTGGGCAACTTGAGCACAGCACGCGAGACGAAGATACAAGAACCATTCCACAAAAAGCGGAAGAGAATCTGCTCCAAGCGAAGCTTGGTTCGATTCGCGACCGGCATAACGCTAGCTACATAAGTCAGTAACGAAAAGAGTAACGATCTTACGATCGTTACTCTCGCAGTCAGCGGACATGAGAGGACTTTAATCTCCCGAATCCTGGCCTCCAGCTTTTCTTGCGCCAGCTGCCAGTTTTCCGGAGTCAGTCCTCCCGGTTCAAAGTAGAAACCTAATATGCGCAGCCTGTCCCTCACGGGTAAGCCGTGCACGGGGCTGCGCGCTACTTGGAGCTGCATTCAAGTACATCACTGCACTCTTCGACCTATTAACCCGAGCGCCGCTCGCCCTGCAGTACTGCTCCATGACGTCCAGAACGGTGCAGACAGCTGCCTCGTCCGGGACGACAATAGACAAGTCATCTGCATAAGCAAACAGCGCAGCTGGTGGGGCGTCGGGTGGAAGGGGAAAACGGCCAATTCTGCTGTCGCTGGAAAGGCGTTGCAGGAGGGGCTCGAACGCGAGCACGTATAGCGCAGGCGAGAGGGGGTCCCCCTGCCTGACGCCTCGACCCACATCGAACGGCTCCGAAACGCGATCCCGTATGACAACAGCAGACATTGGCCCCGAGTACAAGGCCTGAATCATGCTCACGAAACCGTCACTGAAACCTGCGTCGTGTAAAACTTGGAAAAGGAACCTGTGGCTAATGATGTCGAAAGCCTTTTCCTGATCGAATGAGCAGAGGATGCCCGGAAGATTCCGGGCGTTTGCCCATTCGATGAGGTCCCTAATCGCGAACCCGTGTAGCTGTGTTGATCGCCCCGGAACGCAGCATGCCTGGTACGGACCCAAAACAGTGTTGAGCACTGGAGTGAGTCGCACGGACAGGCACTTTGCTATGAGCTTATAATCGCAGTTCAGGAGTGTGATGGGGCGCCAAGCTCGCAGGTCGGTACGTCTCGACTCGTCCTTGCACAGGAGAGTGATCAGCCCCTTCCTTTGAGTTGTTGACAAAACCCCTTCACCCAGCAGTCTATTCACTAAGGCAGTGAAAGACTTGCCCAAAAATTTCCAAAACTTTGAATAAAATTCGACCGCGAGCCCGTGAGAACCCGGGCTGCGATTATGCTTCATAGACTTCAATGCTGCACGAATCTCCTCTTCAATGAAGGGAGACTCGTCGATATCGAACCGCTCAGAGGATCGCACGAATGGAAACGCGAACGGGGAAGGAGGTGGCGCAGCATAAAGGTTCTCGTAGAACTGCCGCGCCACCTCAAGTACTCCGTCAGCTGTTTCCACGAGGCTGCCCTTGTTAGGATCTATAAGGGAGGTCAAAGCTGTGTGCTGTTTGGCTAAATGCCTGCGTAAAACGTTTCGGCTACACCACACTGTAAAAGAAAAATACTCCAAGGTGGGAGTAAAATGCCTGTCCTCTAGCGACCCCCCTATTGGGAGTTTTTTCTACTCCGGACCTCCGGAGTAAAGCTTTTACTCCGGCTGGCCGGAGTTATTGCGTGGTGCTTCCGGACTACTTTTCGCTGTTTTTCACTCCGGCGGGCCGGAGTTCTTGCGTGGCGCCTCCGGACTAATTTTCATTGTTTTTCACTCCGGCTAGCCGGAGTTCTTGCGTGGCGCCTCCGGACTAATTTTCGCTGTATGCTACTCCGACGCGCCGGAGTTTTTACGTGACGCCTCCGGACTAATTATTGCTGTTTTTCACTCCGGCTGACCGGAGTCATTGTGTGGTGCCTCCGGATTACTTTTTATTATTTCAGTCCGGCGGGACAGGAATTCTGCGTGACGCACCAGGAGTACCTCTGTGTATTTTTCTTCCCGCTCCAGCTGGCTAGTCTCTGCATGCCTCTTTTCAGACATTTAAATGGTATTTATTAATCGGCCAGGTTGGAGATGTGTGGTGCATTTTGAGTAATCGTTTTACCCCATCATCAACATAAAACATTGAGAAACAAATGCTGTATAAAAGTTTATTGCATGTTTCGCACAGCGTGCAAACAAGGCACACAAACAAATAAAACACCAAAAATGGCAAGAAATAGTACAATAATTGCAGTACAATGCAGTAATATGCACAACCATAAGCACTTTTTCACACTGTACAGTTATTTAGGCTGCAATGAACAAACGGTTTTGCTGGAGTAAAGGAAAGGCAAAATAACGAAACAAGGAACAGAAGATGTCGCACTGAACACAATATTTATATATATAATCTGCAGGAACGTGTCAGAAACATAACGCTAGCTGTTGTCGCCAAAGCTTGAAAAGAGGCAGTGGAACTGTTTAGGAAAGATAATGCTGCGAGTCGCCCGCGTATATGCACTGTGGTTTGCATTCCACTGTGTCCAGGCCTGCTGGCGCATATTGTCAGCATGCCAACCATGTGTTCTTTGGCCGCAGTACTGCGGTGTGGGCCATTCGAACTAACGTAGCTCTGCACCGCAAACATGGTTCTAATGCAACGTTGCGTTATACTTGTTGAGAATGCGGATGCGCGCCCTTCCTTTTCCTTTTTATATATATTTTTTGCGTTTCTTGAAAACCACGGAAAGACCATTAGCCGGGGCTTTGCCGTTTCTAACAATGCTTCTAAGTACTGCACGACGACTGTCACTCAAACTAGTGAGAGAGGGACAGACGGGGGGGGAGCTAACAAAGGGCTTGTAGAAGGGGGACCGTGAGAACGAACGACCAGAACGACTCGGAGAGCGGACGAGAAGGGACCCAACGACGACCGCTCCGAAGAGATTTGTTTGGTGCACTTGGAATTACGTTTGTTTAAAAGTGCCAATGCATGTAAATAAACAACGTGAAAATATCGAAGCGTTTCTTCCCCTCAACGAGCATCAAGCAACCATCTACACTGAAGAATTAGATCGAACAATACTGTTTACTTCCTATTTCCTCTATCTCATTCTGCGTGTGCGTTAACATCATCAACAACAACAACAACAACAACAACAACAACAATAATAATAATAATAATAATAATAATAATATAGCACAAGTGAAAGTACTGAAATAAGACAATTTTAACGTTTAATTTGCTCCTGAAGTCCGCTTCTACGCCAACGGCCGCGCCGTACGGCAGTATTTGGCAGAGGAAGCAGGGCCTTGAGCCACGCGACTGATGCGGTTTGTGTTGACTGATTGGGCAGGATATAAAGACTGAGTGTACGCCACTATGCTGTACGTCAACCGCGTAGAGCACCTAAGATTCAAGACAAGCTCTACACTTTTCAAAGCTATAAAGCGGACAAATTTGTGCAGTAGTGGGAGTGCGCTTGCAACAGCCACTAGGTGTGGCAGCCGTCGATTTAGCTCAACAGTGCGAACCTAGGCCTTTGAATGTGACATGTGACTGCAATGTCACCATCTCTAGCACAAACAAGAGGTGAAAAGAACGTAGCAAAAGCACACACCTTTCTGGTTATGCTCCCTCTCTATGCCCTTATTTTGAAGCACTACATTTAAAATCACAGAAGCGGGTCCAACTCGATAAAAGCCCACAGGACACGCTCAAAGAACTAACTGCTTGATCTAAGTGCTTGCATTGAAGTTGAATAATTTCTATTTGGCAGTGCCAATTTATGTAGTTTTTTTTAGCGTTTACCTCAAGAAAACAAAAACAAAAACTTCTCATTCATATGTTTGGTGAAATATTAACAAGGCCACTGAAGTTTATTACAAAGGCTCTTTCAGTTAATTTGCCTCAGATTGTAAAAAAAAAAGTTCCGCAGGTGCGTTACAAGGATGCAATCATATTAGTATTTACTGTCGTATAGACCATCTGACACATTTTTTTTAATGAACTCAGGCAAATAACTCTTGCTTATTGTTTGCCCTACATTTAGCCTGTGCTTTTAAACGAAAAATATTCATTCGAGAAGTTGAAACCATTCGAACTAGTGTACGGGCAACGTACTTTAATAGTGCATCGGTTTAAAATTTTACGGGATTTAAAAGGGACCTTACAAGTTAAAAGACTTTTGAATATAGTCAGAGAACGGCGCAGGTCTATGGAGGATGCTCCTGTGAACATGTCAGGGAAATATTAATGCACTGCACGCACCAATGAATTCGCAAGTTGGTTTTAAACACAGCTGGAAAGCGCCTGCCCTTAATTTCAGTAAGTGACGTCACCGGGGCTACGACTACGCCACTTGCTTTTTACAGTCCTTTAAGAGATACACGCCCATTTCCTTCATTTGTTGAATTCAAAACGAACAAATAAAGCATAGCAGATTATCTTCCGCTCTCATAAAATCAGCCAACGCTGTTTCTTCTTCTTTCTTTTTTTTTTCAAGCGAATTAGCCGGCGCCTCCAGTGATGTCATTTGTTGAAAGAAGAGCGGGCGCTTTCCAGCTGTGTTCGAAACAATATCTTGGATTCCCCGGAGCGTTCAGTGCAATAACATTTGGCTCACATGTTCACAGCAGCCTTCACGACTGATCGGCACCTCTTTATGACTCTACCCAGAAAAAAAAGAAAAATAATAAAGGGCTTTAAGCTTGCACTAAGCCGCGAAAAGCTCATGCACAGCGAAGCTGAACGGTGACATGCTTATTGCTGCGATGAGGTTGAACTTGACCATGCATTCCAGATCTGCTCCGCGCCGTCGATTTCGTTCTCGCGTAGCGGCAAGCCTTAGATTTTCGGATCGTGGTCTCTTCCTCGCGAGTGCGATTTAGCTTCGGGCTACCCATGGCTGCATGCGTTTGTGCATAGCCTCGCGCCGTGAGAGGACGCATGCTCTCGCAGTGCGAAGCAATGCACACACGCAGAGCTTCGCGAGACACTGTGCACCAGGCATATCAACGCATACAGGATTTTTCTTTCTCCTGCTTGCGGCCGCCAGCCGCCGTTTTGCCAGTGTATAGTAGTGGGCTTTGGCCATGTGCGCAGGAGAAGAAAGAATCGCGCGTGTGGTAGCGTCGTATGTGTTCGGGAACATCATCATCATCAACACTGCGCATTCGGCATTGCATAGTTCGCCCGCTCTTTAGGAGACATGAACTAAAGCTGATTATATATATATATATATATATATATATATATATATATATATATATATATATATTGGTTCTCCGGACAAGGAACGATTTGTTAAAAAAGCTTTGCTGTTTAAAGTGCTGTCGGACCCCTTTAAGAAGTGCGCAAGGTTCGAATATACGACGGGACTGGGCACTTGCGTGCAGTGACATCAGCTCCTTCGAACATATACCAACAAGCAATCGATGACGCACATAGACCGTACGCATCAAGAAGACGAGAGGGCGTAAAGTGTGGCCACGTCTTATCAATACTCTTGTGGCGTGTCCAGTGCTGTATGTCTTCGCGCATCACCGATCATCCTGTTGTAGCATGTTTGAGAGTGCTGATGACAAGTCTTGGAAACGATTCGTCACGTGGTACTTTTTCGAATCTCCCAGGCCTTTTTAGGAGCCCAAAAACGTAAAGCCACTGAACCTATTACCATGATTTTACATTATCAGGACAATAATTTACATGCTGAAAAATTCCCAATTGAGCAATTTGTGTTTAACGCAACTGCTTGAAACTTGGGTAACTATAATGTTAATTACCTCAGTTCATTGAAACAATAGCCTGAGATGGACAAGATAACAGTCAACAATACCAATATGGTTGCGTCCTTGAAGCGCACTCGTGAATTTTTATAAACCCTGGCGTAATTGTTAACTGACGCACCCCGCGTGTTACCATGTTTTCGACAACCCCTTTCTGCTTCCGGTCGACAAATCACGAAGCTAACAAAGCTACCTGCTTCATTTAACAGTTAAAGGGCTGTTCACCCTACTGGAGCTGTTGTAATGAAACTCCTTTTTTAAAACACAACACCGGCTGGCTGTGCGATATATTTTCAGCGCACACATTAAAACATTCAGTAGACCTTTAGCAATAGCGAAATAAAAAGCGATATACAGGGCGTCCCACTTACACGTAATGTATTTTTTAAACTTAATGTTAGTTCTTAAAAATGACGGAGCGTGCTAGCGAGTTGCAACAAACTCGGCCGTGTTAAGGATCAAGTCTCCTAGTGTTACGAGTTCTTTTCATTCTTCATGATCAATTAATTAGAATAAACTAATTACCGAACTCTTTATTTGTTCGCTTCAGCAAGAAATTGTCGATGCAACAAATTCATATTTGCGTGCGCCCAATTCCTTCACAATGCGAATGCCCGGAAAGTTGTAGATCAAATAAAAAAAATCCCCTTAAGCAGCATTGATGGGTATTTTGATATGTACCGTTAAAGAAAGCCCACGAAACGTAAAAGTAACCACGTGACAGCGCCACTAATTCGGCGCAAAAAAAACAAAATCTATACATGCGCTTGTACCTGCAGCGCTGTAGCAATCAGACGCACAGTGCGAGTGACGACGAAAGTGCATTATTACGCTCCCTAGTGACGCTGCATAAAGATGTGTTTTTTATTAAATGTGGGAACATGGGAATGTAGGCTGCATAAAGATATTATTCTCTTCGATTCATCGAATGAAGCCCGCGTACGCACGAACACGCACCTTGTGGCCACCGCAAACGCCAAGCATGTCTCGGACAGCGCTGCAGAGACAAAAGCGGAGGTTGTTCCCTGATCGGCTGCCCCGAAGCGCTAATTTAGTGGCGCTATCAAACGGTTATTGTATATCGCAGGCTTTCTTTCACGGCACATACAAGCAGACCATTTCACATTTCAATTTGATCTACAAGTTTCTCAGCGACAATTTCTTTCTGAATTGCGAATAATTAAACAAGTTATCTCATTAGTTTAGGCCAATTTACTGATTTTGGAAAACGAAAAAAGAATCGTAACACTAGGGCACTTTATCCTCAACATGTATGAGTTTCTCGCAAATCACTAAGACGCTCCATCATTTTTGAAAACATGGTTACACCTAGGTGGGACATCCTGTATGTGTCGGGGCAACCAAAAAGAGAAAAATGTATGGTGCTCAGCTCGTCAGACAGAACTATATCTGGCATGCTCATGCCACACCAAATACAACAAGGAGATTTAAAGCACGTAACAAAATAACACACTGCAATGAAAGTTCGGCAGCAATAAAGGTATCACAGTACACCTTTGCTTTTGTTTGATTATGACAATGTGCAAATAAAGGGCGACTAGGGTCGCTATCGGCCGCTACTCGAGAAAAGCAACATTGCACTGCTGGCAAGTAGCAGTTTCAGATTAGCTTATACCACGACATAAGCCGCCTTTGATTGCTACATAACCAGCCAAAAGCGAAAATAGACATTTTTCTTCTTACTTAACATCGCACTTCATGACTGTGCGAGAAACATTCCTGAAACCTTATACAAAGAGTGAAGGGAGACTCATAACAAGATAAACTACGTCCCAAAGCATTTAAACGGCGAAAGTAAATGTGTTATGCACGACAAAACAACAAGAAATGAGCAAGTTGTAATAAGTCAGAGTCGCATATGCATGTCACAGTTCCTAGAATGCGCGAAACTTCCTTACAGAACATGTTGAGGCAAGAGAAATTCTTCTATCAGGATGACACTACAACAGCCATGTCTGCCTTGAAAATAAAAAATAAAAACTTCACAATTTAATCCGAAAACGTACTTAACAGTTGCGGTCTGCAACAAGCCGTATTCCCGGAACACACGCGTAGGCCAAGGATCGGGAGCGCGGTCGAATCTTGCACTTGGACTTGGGTAGAAGAGGGGAGAAGAAACTCCCCGACCAACTTCTCGACGCAAAATACGTCAGGTGGCTTGGTGGCAGTGCACTTTCCTTCTTTTTCTTTGCAGAGGCCCTCCTGTCGTGTCCGTCTTCTCCTCGGACATACAAAAGAAAGAAGGGCGCCGTACCATGAGAAAAAAAAAAGAATAGACGGAGAGGACTGTAAATTCTTACATTTGTAAGTACACAGATTGTTAGCTATCAGGATGGCAGTAAACGAAAGAAAAATAAAAGGACAGTTCAAGGGAGCAAAGATGAAAACTATTTACTAGGGTAATTAAACAGTCTGAATAAAGCATAACCACACACTTCGCACAGCCGCCGACTTCGCTCGCATGACGGACATCGCGCTCCCTTTCGCGGCCATTCAGGTGACTACCGGGTTTTCCCTCGCTTTTTTTGTTTTGCTTTTTTCTATTTTTGCATGTGACGACTTCCCCGGCAGCTCCGGGCACTTGCGCTCATGCGCATTGTCACGAACGCACAAACACCTGCGCCCACGAACACTGCTCAACGGGTTTTTCAAGGAGGCAGAGTGGCCCCCAGACCGAGAAGGCTTCACGCAGGAGAATAAGGGATGGGGGAGGGGGGGGGAGAGTGACAGGAAAAAGAATAAATATAATATAACTAAGAGGGTTTGCCAGAGGTCGCGTACACGGTTCTGAAAAATGCTTAGGTAGCATATCCTGCAGTGTCAGTGAGCCAGAACGGACGACAGGCCGAGAAAAAAAAAAAGAAAAAGACTATGCAAGATTTTTACATTCTGCACGGCCGTGACAAACCGAAGAGATCGCGGTACAGCCATGGCTGCCTGAACAGCTCGCGGTGCACCAGCCGACCCCACAGTGGCGCCAGTGGTATATGCGGTGTTCATTGTTCGCGTCGACCTGCGAGGTTGCTTTGCACGCTCCCATTCCTGAAATGCACTGAGTGGACACAGTCCTCGGTTGGAGCGCAAGTGCTGTCAAGAGCATTCGATGCACAACAGTGTGGAGGGAGGAATCTAGCCGCGAGCACCGGGACAAAAAAGGTCTACGCGAATGTCGCGGCTCGTTAAGTGTGTCAGCCTTCGAACCAGCAGAAGAAAAATGCGGTTTTCGACGGGTGGTGGATTGCCGAAGTATATTCTGGAAAGTTCACTTTCCATGCGGCCTCCTCTAGCGAGTCTCTCGGCCCTGTTCGTTGCCACAAGAAGTTTGGAAAGCTTTTCTGAGCTACCAGCTGATGGGACTGTTCTAGGAAAATGTTCGACACTCGCTCCTCTTTTTCGTTTTCCCATGCATTCTTTCCTACAGGAGCGCTAAGATTGACGTCACTGCCTCGGCGGTGCTGTTTGGGAGTCACGCATATTTACATGCAGAGGAGATTGTGGCTACATCATGGGACGTCTGGAATGGCCACGACCGCTGTATCGACGACGTTCAACCCCCTCCCCCCCTCTTCTTGCTTTGCCCGCCTCGTGCCACCCTCTGCCTGGTCACTGCGCTTGCTCAGAAACGTGAATGTACCTGCAGCTACACTCTGTTTCAGTAGTTCCGTGCAGCGCAGCCAAGGCCATGCCACCATGACCGCAGTAGCGGCTGGAAATAAACGTTGCAGGAAGGCCTACTTACAATTTTTTTTAATCGGTCGACTGATATCTCCACTTCTACATACCCTATTTAAACACGTCACTAGACTAAGCGCATAGATGCATCCTCAAAGGCAATACAAAAAGAATTGTATAGCTCGTTTCGTTACATTTTAAAAAGGCATATTATCGATTTTAGTTATTAGGCCAGTTTACAAGACAGATCCAAATAAATTGCAGGTGATAATATACAATGACGCAGCGTTTATTATACTCATTGTAGAGAAAGATAAATTGATAGATACGTGACATATAACATAAAAACACATTTTAATTTTAATATCTATAACGTCGTTATGAATATAGCTACGGCCATAGTTTTGCGAGATAGCACGCATCTCCATGCAGACATTCTACGCGCTAAATCTCACTCCTACGTGCAAATTTGTAGAAGCTATTCCCATTTATATAGCTTTAAAAACACGTGTTTCAAACAATGGCAATTCGGCCAAATTTCTTACTCCTATATTTTTCTGTAACATACCCGGTACTTCTAGTACTACTCAATTCTACATTACCGATATTTTTATTTGTTAAACTGCACCAAACTTTACTTGATTTGACAGAAATAACGCACGCACTTCAAAAAGTATACTGGCTCACTCACCGACGCAGTCGTGCCTGCTATCCGTGGCTGACTTTCGATCACTCCACCACACTCGCACGATGTAGGTTCCAGCGACGCTTTGCTGCTGTCGACCACAGCGTCCCTTGGTTCTCATCGCTGCTTGTAACGTTCACAAGATGCACGAAACGATTTCATTTTTTCCTAACGCGGCCGAAGGCCTGCCATTTCGCCTAAGCATCGCATCGGTTCGACTGTGTAGCTAGGACCGGCGCCATGTTAGGTTTGAGAGGCCTTGTCGGGCTACGACGTCACTCCTCCAGCAGCCAATGAGAGTTGCCGGGCGCGGTCAGGCGGTGGTACCGGAGGATTTGCGGGCAGATACGGGAGGGAAATACGGGCTCCTGTCATTGTTCGCCGGAGGATAATCATGGAAGGCGCCCCGTTTCCCTCCGTGCTTCACGCGCCGGATTGAAAGCGCGGCGAGGCCTCGCACGTACTCTGGCACATCCCGACGCGTCGGGTATATGGTGACGTCACCGGAGGTTAGCGGGAGTATTATCCTGCAAGGCCTCCCAGCTGGGCATATTTTCGTTTACAGTGCACGCCTCCATTTCCCATCTCTCAGCGCGTGCGGCGGCTCGTAGGCCGTCCCAACGTCGCTGGAGCAACACACTAAGCTCTTTTCGGAGTGAAATCAGCGCCGCGGGAGCCCCAGGACCGCCGGACAGCGGTTTAGAGTACACGAGAATTGCGTCGGAGACGATCTTTATCTCCGCGCGCTCCTCGCGCGCCCGCCGCTTGCCCCACGATTTGAAGCACTCCGCAACGGCTTCCTTCACCCCGTCCCATTCGCGCCCGTCTAAATCTGTTCTGCCCTGCAGCGAACGGTTTAAGAGGTTGCCTACATCTTGGAGGATCTCACCATCTTTTAAGAGCCGCGCGTTTAAACGCCACGGTCTCCTACCTTGTGTAACCAAACCCGAGTCGGCAAAGCGCAAAACCAGCATGCGTTGGTCGCTCAAGGCGGTGGAACACAGCCACATCGAGTGCGCACTGGGAGCGAGTGACGGCGAGACGTAGAAGCGGTCGATCCTGCTTTTCGCAGCCCGCCCTATCCGAGTCATTCCTGACTGGCCAGGGCGAAGGGCGCGCCAGGCGTCGACCAGTCCAAGCTCGTCAACAAGCTCACGCAGTACAGGTTCTCCTGACTTATCCCTGCTCGATCTAACGCCTCTGTACGAAACACGATCCTTCATCTCGGGCACACAATTGAAATCCCCTACCAGTATGACCCGCGAGGGGCCAACTAAGTCGGAGTCCAATGTGGCGAAAAGTTCTCGTTTCAACCGCTGCTTACAAGGAGCGTAGATGTTCACCAAGCGAACGCCGCAATCAAAATCCACCGACAAAACACGGCCTTCAGAATCCCTGGAGTGGCGCAACACAGTGCCGCTGAAGCGAGGCATCAGAATGATGGCAACGCCGCGGGAACCGGTCGCCCCGTAACTCCAGTAGGATCTGGTGCCAAAAGTTCCGTCGAAGAATTTGATCTGTTCCAAACGATGGACGAACGTTTCTTGTAAAACAAGAACATCTACCTTCCGAGCGCGAGCTAATTGGAAAACTTCGTTCCGCTTAGCATCGCGTGTAAAACCACGGCAGTTAAACGTCGCGACCGTGAGAGTTGGAATTAAAGAGGACGAAGTCATTTTGGATGAAAAAGAAAAACCAATCGAATGAAAACAGGAAACGGAAAGGACAAAAAAAGAAAGGAAGGAAGGATGGCCAGCATTAAAAAGGTAATGGTAGCCACACGACCGCCCGCCGAGTCAGCTATCAACAGAAGGACCCTCCGTTTTTACGGGAGAGTCCCCCGTTGAGGGGTAGCACATGTCCGAGAGCAGAGAGCACTCGCACATGCTGGAGCCGCACATCGGGCATAGAGCTTTTAGCTCCCCCGATGATGAGGCCCCGTCAACGACAGTCGCCGACGAATCTTCGTCAGATTCCGTCACGGCAGTGCGCTTGCGCTCTGGCACACCCCCTGCACCTCCCGACTCGCTGTCCGAGTCCGATGACTCGGGCACCGGAGAAGGCTTGCGCGTCGTTTTGAGACTGCGCTTGCGGCGCGACCGTTTGTTCGTCACGAGGGTGAACAGCTGTCCGCTGTTCCCTTCACCTCCGCCCTCCGAAGCAGGCTCGCTTGGGGCGGGCGAGACCGGCGCTGCGGGAGAGGAGAGGGTGGCCTCGACTTACTCCGACGCACCCTCTCCCTTCTCCGCCGCTTCCTCGACTGCTCCTGGAAGCGCGGAGGGGGGGGGGGGGCCGTCGGCTTTTCTGCCTCTCCCCCGGTCATGTCGGTGGTGGTGGAAGCTGCCTCGGCGCTCGCACTACCTTTACCCTCCATGGCTTCCATCGTAGGACGAGCCGTCACAGACGAGCACGTCCTAGCCTGGCATGCGCTCACAGCATGATCCCCCCCGCAATGCTTGCACGCCGCATCGCATTCGGCATGGCCGAACTCGGCGCAGCACGGCGTGGTGCACGCGTCCGCGTGGTGACCTGCGAGGTTGCATCTGCCACACAGACGCACCATACCTTCGTATTCGCACTGAGCGAACCGTCCGTCAACCTTCAAAAGGTTGGGCACGGGACAGTTCATCTCCATGCGAACACGGAGAATTCCGCTGGGAACCAACGCGAAATCCTTCACGGACTCATGCTGCACTCCCAACACCTTGCCGTACGCGCCTAGCTCTTGAATGAGAGCCTGCTCGCCGTCTTGGCAGGGGTATCCGAGCACGCGGACAATTTTTGTCCGCACTCCGCGGTATTCGAACTTGATCTCGGTCTCCTTAACCTTAAGCACACGATCAGCTAGAAAGCGATCTACCATTGGCTTGGTCCTAAACACAGTCTCGAACCGACCCGCTCCGAAGTCTTGGACGGCGCGCAGGTCAGTTTGTGCAAAGCGCTTGACAAGCTCTTTGCATAAATCGGTGTTGGTCGTGCCACGTGGCGCACGACCGAAAAACGTGAGCGGGTGGACGCGCGATGGGGCGACCATCGTGGCGAGCTGCCACGTGGCTCCCTTAATCCGAAAAGGGGTTAGGCTATGCCATAGTCGTCGCCTATTGAGTAGCTAGTGCGAACGCCCAAATCCAAAGTAAGAGAATAAAAGAGGAGCCTCTACCAAGGGTCCTCGTAATCCGAACGGGTGTCGCACAATGGACCACGTGCTTTGCCGATCCTCACGCCGTCGTGCCACTCGGCTGGGGAGGCATGTTGATGCGACTGACTCCGACGGAAGACGAGATCGGAAAACAGACATGGTGAAACCTTGCCGTTGTCAGATGGGGAGGGGAGTTGGCTGGCCGGAGCCGCCTATCCCAAAGCATACAGTGCTCATCAGCCCATCATCATCTAGTACATTCGCCCCGGCAAAGCCCCCTGCTCCGGGCAAGGAGAGGGGTTGTTTTTGTTTTGGGCGAACGGTCCTCCCCGGACTCGGGGGCTACAGTTGGTCTGCGTAACGAACTTCGTCGCACAAGAGACAACCATGGCCATCTGTCTCCTCCTGCCTAACTGAATAGGCCAGCGAGGTATCGACCCTGCCCGGGCAGGGGGACTGCCGTTTAGCGATCCGACGAGTGTCGGAGCACATAGAACAGACACAGCCGCTTGACGCCTCGAGGCTGCACTCTTAGCTGCAGTAGAGTGCTGGGCACTCCTTTCGACAGAGGTAAACGCCCGTCCCATATTTCACTCTCTTTTCAGGAGTGCTAGGCACTCTCTGTAGCACAGAGTGCGCGCACTCTCCGCACAGAGTGCACGCACTCTCTCGCACAGAGTTCTGTCACTCTGGCTGAAGGGGAGTGAAGTAATGCTTCGCAGGAGTTCAAGCACTCTTTTCATGAAGGACGTAACGAAAAAAAAGAAAGAAAATGGTGCGGCGCCAAGCGTTCGATCGTACCATGCAACAGCGAATACGTCAAGAGAACGCGCGTAAACGAGAGATCGCATATATAAAACATGCATCCATGCACAACGCACACACAACACAACAACGTTAAGCATATAAACACCCATTGCGCAAAGCATTCAGAGTGTCTCCACTTTCCCTGTATTGCCAGTGAAAATAGCGGTGTTCCGTGTAATTAAGCACTAAATATAGAGAGAATCCATGGAAACGCCTGGTAACCCTTCGGGATATTGAGTACACTACCTGTCCAAACGAAACAACATAATATTCGACGTCGTTACGATTAGCGAATACCGTTATGATCAGCTGTTTTCTTCACGGCAACAGTGCCGAGCACACGTACGGTGCCATGGGGCACGGCTGGTCCAGCGTAGCGGCAGCCACGCTCTCATTAATCGTCAAGGTGTAAAAGAAATAGTAGACAATGCTGATTCGGAAGCACGAATGAAAAAAAAAAAGGATAACTCGCCCTGGACCAGTAAACGCGGAAAGCGAACTGATTCGTGTACGCACGGCACTTGTATCGCTCGTCGATACCACCGCCAAAGTAAACATTCCAACGCTCATTGACAGTACCGGACACCACAGGGGCACTTCAGAACACAGAAATCAAGACATACAACACTACGAAAATAAGCAGCAAGAACATGAGAATCGAACCCGGGTACGCACGCACAGCAAGCGGACACACTACCGATCACGCCACCACACCACGGTAGCCGGTGCCCTTATTCGCGGCCTT